>MU703320.1:79006-108386 GCA_026770625.1 Nicotiana glauca
ATGCAAATTTTCATCCAAACAATCCTTTACTTGTTGTATTTGTCCTTTGGCTAGACAACCTAGACTGCCCTTTCCTAATAGCTCCATCAAAACTTCTCATCCTTTCCAACTTATCCATGTGGATACTTGGGGACCATATAGCACTCCTACCTACATTAGGTGCAAATATTTTTTGACAATAGTAGATGATTTCACTAGAGCTACTTGGACTCACCTTATGTGGTCTAAAAGTAATGCTTTTCCTCTGATTAAAGCCTTTGTTTCCATGTTCAAAACACAATTTCAAACTTGCATTCAAACCGTTAGAAGTGATAATGCTCTTGAACTTGGGTCTGGTGTTCTTGTTGGTCAATTCTTTGTTGACAATGGCATTGTTCACCAAACATCTTATCCACACACACCACAACAAAATGGGGTAGTCGAAAGGAAACATAGGCATTTGTTGGAAACCTCTAGAGCTTTACTTTTTCAATCCAAGTTACCTATTAAGTTTTGGGGTGATTGTGTGCTCACTGCCACTTACCTAATAAATAGATTCCCTTCCAAGTTGCTTGCCAATAAAACTCCTTTTGAATTACTTTTTGGGAAACCCCCTTCATATGCTCACATTAGAACTTTTGGTTGCTTGTGTTTCTCCACAATTCCTAAGTGTCACAAGGACAAGTTTCAACCTAGAGCTGATCCTTGTGTTTTCCTGGGATATCCCTTGGCTAAGAAAGCTATAAACTTTACAATCTAGCCAATAAACTAACATTTATCTCTAGAGATATGGTGTTTCATGAGGGTATCTTTCCTTTTGCCTCACTCTCTCCTTCATCTGTTACTTTTACATCACCTTCTTCTTCTGATCTTTTCTTTTCTGATGACACTCATCACACCTCCTCTCATGAACCTGATCCTGTATCATCCTCCACACCCACACCTATTCCCTCTTCTTCTCCTATTCCTTCTCCTGTGTCTGTTCCTCATTCTGCTCCTATCCTTGAGCCTCCTCCTGCTCCTCCTATTGCTCCTAGTCTATCTCCAGCTCCCATTAGGAGATCCTCCAGAAGTCATGTTACTCCCAGTCATCTTCAGCAGTATGTTTGCAGTCTGCCTCCTTCTCTATGTGGCTCTAGTTCTTCCCCCTTTTGTTTTCAAAGTTCAGTTAGCATTGCTAGCCTGGAACCCCACTCTTACCATGAGACAACTTCTATTCCAGCTTGGCAAGAGGCCATGAGAAAGGAATTTGAGGCTCTTGAGGCTAATGATACTTGGTCCATTGTTGAGTTACCTCCTGGAAAGAAACCCATAGGTTGTAAGTGGGTATATAAGATAAAATATAAGGCTGATGGGTCTATAGAAAGATATAAGGCTAGGTTGGTTGTTAGGGGTGATACACAGGTGGAAGGTGTAGATTTTAATGAAACTTTTTCCCCAGTTATCAAATTTTCTACTGTTAAATGTCTCATTGATGTGGCTGTAAAAAGGAATTGGTCTATGTTTCAACTTGATGTAAATAATGCATTTTTGCATGGAGACTTGGATGAGGAGGTCTACATGAAATTGCCTCCTGGTTTGTGTAAGTCTTCTAATTTAGTTTGTCATCTTCAAAAATCTTTATATGGTTTGAGACAGGCATCTAGGCAGTGGTATGCCAAGCTGTCCCATGCTTTGTGCTCTAGGGGTTATTTTCATTCTTTGAATGACTATTCACTCTTCATCAGAAGATAAGGTAGTTCCACTGTACTTCTTGCTGTTTATGTGGATGATATAATACTTACCGGTGATGATTTGGAAGAAATCTCTGCTTTGAAACTTTTCTTGGAAAATCAGTTCAAAATCAAGGATCTGGGTGTTCTTAATTACTTTCTTGGAATAGAAGTGGCATACCTCCCTCCTGGACTATTACTTCATCAAAGTAAGTTCATCAGAGATCTACTTCATGAGTACAATTGTGATATGGTGTCTCCTGTGACTTGCCCTTTGGATTTTAACTCTAAATTGAAGGCTGCCATGGGTGACCCTCTGCCTTCTCCTCACACTTATAGAAGCTTGGTGGGCAAGTTGAACTTTTTGACTCACACGAGGCCCGACCTTTGCTTTGCTGTCCAACATCTTAGCCAGTTCCTCCAGGCCCCCTGTACTTCCCACATGAAGGCTGCTTTGCATTTACTTCGCTATCTCAAAGGTACTTCTGATGTTAGGGTGTTCTATGGCAATTCTCCATTTCTTTCATTGTCTGCCTTCTGTGATAGTGACTGGGCTGCTTGCCCAGATACTCGCAGATCAGTCACTAGGTTTTGCATTCTTTTGGGGGATTCTATCATTGGTTGGAAGGCTAAGAAGCAACCAGTTTTCTCCCTCTCTTCTGCTGAAGCTGAGTACCGAGCTATTAGTAAGGTAGTTGCAGAGTTGACTTGGGTTGTTCGCCTTTTATCTGATTTTGGTGTTGATATATTTTCTGTTGTACCTGTGTTTTGTGACAACCAAACGGCCATTCATTTTGCGAAGAACCCTGTTTTTCATGAGCGCAGGAAGCACATTGTATTAGACTGTCATTTTGTTCGGAATAAACTTGGTGACGGCCTAATCTCCTTGCATCATGTTCCTACCAATTCTCAACTTGCCGACGTTTTTACAAAGCCACTTACTGGAGTTGTTCATCGTTCTTTGCTGCTCAAGTTGGGGGTTGTAGCACCCTCCAACTTGAAGGGGGTGTTGGACTTCAGCTGCCTAAGGCCCATGACACAGGCCCACCACCGGTTTAGTTAGAGTTTATTTTATCTGTATTTTTACTTTCTGGGCAAAAGCCCAATACATGTAAGAAATAAGAGATACAGATGGGACTTGAACATTCTGGAAGAATAGAATAGATAAGTTTCTCTCTCTCTCCCGTTCTTCTTTCTCCCAGGGACTCCATTAACATTTTGCTCGATTCATTACTTTTACAGTAGGCGTTTGTACATGAAAAATATATGATTTCTGAAAAAAGAGAGTAGTATTTGGAGTTAAGATGAAAAAAAATATTTGAAATTTGAAATTTTGTTGGACATGTATTTCACTTAAAAAACTGTTGTTCTTTGAGGAGACATAATTTTTTACTTCAAAAATGATTTTTTTTTAATTACTTCTTCAAACTCGAAACTCATCCTTAAAATAAAAAATCAAAATCTGATCCAATATTTAACTAAATAATATTTTGAAGATGAGTTGCGGATTCAAACTCTATGTACGTGTTCGAATTAATAGTTAGGTATTTGGACTCTATGCGATGCTAAATATCATAAGAGTTTAATATCTGCATATATATTAAAAGAATTTTCTATCAAGATATAACTATGAGTAATTGTCCATTAAAAATGGATTAGCAATATTCAAAAAATTAGACAAGTACAATTTATTAATATGCTGATGATGTAAACAAAATTTCCCTTTAATTTATAATTAAATACATTATGTAGTTTAAATATATTAAGTATATACATTCACATGGATTTGCCTATGTTTTGCTTATAGTACCAACTTTAATGGATTCCTTCAAAACATTAATGTTCATTATTAAGAACTGAAATATCATTTCCATAAATTGCAATCATTGTTCTTAATTATCGGAAGGCGGGTGCAAGAATGATTTTAAAGCGAACTCCCCATTTATTGGTAGAAAAGATCACCAAAATTTCGCGATAATTTATTCCAATTTCAAAAGCTCGGATAGAATTTGTATACCACCAAAGGTGCGGTTAACTATCCAATGATGTGACACTAGTAAGTCTCATGTTACACTAGCATAGCTATAGGAATCTATGAACAACAAAAACCCTTATAACATACTGTACTAGTATTGTAGCAAAGTTGAGAATTCAATTAAACAGTGATTTCTCTGAAATATGCTTTATATTTTGTCTTAAAGTTTGTCCGTTCTATCGTCTCTAATTAATGTGTGCTACACATTTAATCACGAATTTAATGCAAAATATTCTTCTAATATTATGAGTTTACAATGTTCACAAGACATAACTAGAGAGTATGTACTTTTCAGCATTTAATTTGATTACTTATTTCTAAACAATAAGATAATGAAGTATAATTTTGAGGAGAAGGTGGGGTCACAAATCTGTAATTAAAATGTGAAAAGGAGAGATCAAGGATGAAAATATTCAGAGAGGGGACTACTGCTAATATGCTATAATCAGATTGATTCTGAACAGTACTTTTAGCACTGAAAATCGAAAGTAAGATCAAATACTCCTATTCTTAAAAATATAGGATTATAAAAAAAGGGAAAAATAAATTTATTGGGGTGTAGAGATGTTGTTTTATTATGCAGACTGCAAATAGGCATATGTTATGTATGATTGCAGTAAATCCAGCGGATCAGACTCTCATTGCCTCCCTTTTATTTCATTCTTATTTTATTCTATTTAAGTTACATATTTATCGTATACAAAAATTTAATACTTGTGCAGTGTGAATGGATTTTCCCCTTAATTTCCAGATTACTCATCCAATTTTGTAGATGTCTATTACAATATCAGTTTGCATTTATAAGTAACTTACAACTTGTTTCGATAGTTGTTATATGTCGTTTCATAATATATTAGTATATTATTGTATTATATTGTATCATATTATATTGTATTATTTTAATGCATACAGTGTTTGAATAGATTGTATCATTTGTCGTCGTTCCATAATATCACATACTAGTAATATGAAGAATAAACTTACACTATTACAAAAAAAAGTAGGATATTAAGTAGAATTATTATATAAAAAGGTAGGATAAAAGATAAAATATAATTATTTAATAACAAGGAAAGGCAAGATGAGAGAAAAAAATAGGATAACGATACACCATACTAATTCAGTTGTTACATAAAGTGACAATTTTTGTTGTTATATAACGACGAATTTAACAATACAACACGATAAAATTTAAGTAACAATTTAAAAAAATATTTAAAGTGACAATATAATATAGTTGTATTAATTGAGTAAATATTTTTTATACGATCAGTATATATAACTTATATTTTATATACTAGCAAGCATACGTAGAGTAAAAATTACACCATAAAATCTCAGACAGAGTCTAACACTGCACAAATATTCGGACCTCCCAGTTTTGGCATTTTACTTGACACAGGTTTTTCTGGATTTTTGGTTCCCCAGCCCAAGTTTTCTCAATTTCTTGATGTTAACTACTCATTCGACATTTCCCACTTTGCCTCCTCTACCATGGCTTAGTACATAAGAGTTTTCCTTGTCATTTCCTTTTGCTATTAATGTCCTCTAACCCTACTTTCTTTTTTCCTCATTGGTGCAAATTAAATTTCTCTCTTTTTCTTGAAGATCTTTTAGGTGAAGACTCAAACAGTTTTTCCTTTGAGTATAATTTTTTTTAATACATTGTGTTAAAATGTTAAAATTTTAAAGAAGTCTACGATAAGAATGGACATTGGGCCTAACTCAACCCCAAAAGCTAGCTTGTGAGGTGAGGATTGCCCAAGCCATATAAGGAGACCAAGGACCTCAAATCTTTCCGATGTGGGACAACTCAACACCCCCTCTCACGCCCATGCCTCTGGAGCGTGGACAACATAAATGGGGGCCCAACATCGGTAATAATAATTGGGATAGGCCTGACTCTGATACTATGATAAGAATGGATATTGGGCCTAACTCAACCCCAAAAGCTAGCTTGTGAGGTGAGGATTGCCCAAACCATATAAGGAGACCAAGGACCTCAAATCCCTCCGATGTGGAACAACTCAACAGTCTAATTATCTAAATTTCATTTTAGAAAGATTAAGAATTCAATCCCCAAATTGAGAATATCTTTTTACAAGGTTTGTTCTCATAATCAAAATTTCTTCAATCTTATGAAACGGAAGGAGAAGTACAATTGGACAACTTTAAATCGCATTGTGTCATGTTTCATACTCATAGTTTCATGTTTCTTACCGTCCTTGTATCTAAAATAGTCTTGGATCGATAGATAAAACGTTCTTGAACCTTATTGTTGAACAATGCAAAAACTAGGGAAACATATATTTCAAATGACTAATCGATTAGAATTTTTTTTTTTTTTTTTTTTTTTTGTGGATAAGTGATTTATTGATTGGAGGACAAAATAACCTTTATACTCCATATTATCTTAATGGCTAATAGGAAGAAAAGAGAGAGAACTTAAATTTATGTCAATTGTCAAAGAAAGTAAATTAAGCAACTCTATCATTTCCCTCCACATAGTCAAAACCAAATATGATCCTATTTTAAAATAGGAAAATACCAATACCCTCACTAGGGGGACAATAATCAGAAGGCAAGAAAGTGTAACAGATAAATTGATGTCTCCCTTCCATTCAAATAACTCAACTTTGAATATCCAAAAAAAAAAAATACAATAATAGTGACAACCAGTATATTCTCACGGCGCGGAGTTTAAGGAGGGTAATATGTATGCAGATTTTATGGAGATAGAGAAACAGTTTCTAATATACCCCGGCTCAAGAAAAAAAAGAGATAATTGAAAAAAAAAATGGAAAAAGGAATGAGAAGAAGTGAAGAGACATGGATCAAACCAGGAAAAGTGAAGAGCCCATAAAGAAGCAGACCATTTTGACCAGAAGCTTTGATGTCCTAAGAAGTGGCTCTTGTCATGTCAAATAGTCCAATGAGTACATTTAGTAGTTACAAAGTACTTAGGATTTCATGGCCATAAAAGGCTAAACCATCTCTGTTTCAAAAACATGTTGTACTATTTCCTCACATGCTCATAACAGCAATCACTGCAAAAAAATTCCACCTGCTTCACTATGTAAACAAAGAAGCTCTATCCAACCTCTTTAAACGAATGGATTGTATTTCTTTTATTCAGACACTTTCACTGTTCGTGCAAGTTTAAATTTTCTTTTCCCGAATGTATGTAGTTTTTGAGTTACCTCGAAATCATTCTGTTAAATCACTATCCTTCATCTACTGAAATCCTCGTTTCAAACTTGGTCGTATTCACTACCATTCCAACTTTCACCCCTAGAAATGGCCCTATATATGTAATTGCTATACCGATATTCTCACTATCACTTATCAGTTAAAATATAATAGAAGTATCTATATGAGATCGAACATAAATTATCAATGCAACTTTCAATTTTTGGGATTCTATCTTTCCTAGGTAGAACATATAATAAGTATGGGTTCTTAGTGAATTGTTAATTTTATTGCCTAAATATAAATACAAGGCTGTCTTTCAATTTTTTTAAGACTGCAATAGGTACGTGTTGTAAGCCGGTTTTGTCGAAGAATTTTACCTTGTAGCTTTTTGAATCTATCTCCCAAACCCATGTTCATGTTTAGTACCAGAAGTAAATTCATACTAACTTATTTGGTACTTGTGACTTAATAACCCATGTTCATCTTTTACTGCTATCGGGGCAAAGCTATTATGTACTGAAAATCGATCAAGCTCAATAATCTTAGTCCAAACTCTATATATATTTTTAAAAATTTATTTAATATGTACAAATTATTAATTTAAAATCTAGTAACTTAAGTGGACTCGAATGCAAAACTCATAAGCTTCAAATCCTGGCTTCGTCTTTGACGCAACTGGGGTTTTCACTGAAACTGTAAAGAGGATTTATAAATTGGTTCCCATAAAGTTATCTTGAGAAGACTGAAGCTCGATATCAATTGTACATTTTTAGGAGTTTATATTTCTTGAGAAACCTTTTCACGGTCTTACACTTGTAACTTACTAGCAATGCAACTATAGCACCAACACCAATCAAGCTAGTAATACTTGTTAAACCAGAATTTCAACGGTTGGTTTCTTCAGAGGAAGCATATAATGAAGTGCTTGCTGGATGAAGAAAAAAACAGAAATTCATAGTTAAATAAAGAGGAAAATACGCTTGTGCTTGGGAAAATAAGGAAGTCTATACACCAAATTGATGTTACCCTTTGTGACATGTACAATTTGATAATCCAAGCAACATGTATATTCATTTCTACACAGGCTTTATATGCGTTTCCAAGGTTCATACAGATCACTTGTTCGATGAGGGTACGGGCAAGTGAAAATTCATGGTGTTCAGAAGAATCATGTGCAATATCTTTATTCGTGTCATATTTGTTCGAGAGTACATCAAGACAAATGAAGAGTTTACAAGAAGGAAGATTATAATCTTCTAAGAATTGAGTGTACTATTAACCTAGATAAGCACTAATTTTCCTTTACGCAAGGGAAAAGGTAGAGAAATTATAACGTTATCTTTCACTTCTCAATCACAAATATTAATAAAAACAAAACCACCCAAATGTAGGCACAAGAACAAAGTAACCCCATCAAAACATTCCGACAAGGAAGTGCAAAGTGAACTGTATTTTGCTTTTAAGAAGGTAACCCTCAATTACTCTCAGATTTCTTTAGCTGCATCGACTATGAAGGGGAACACAAAAAGAAGTGTATTTCTACAATTGGTATTACAACGTCGCCACACACGCAAAGGCAGCAGGTGTATTGCACCTGCTGTCTTTTGTTCGAGGTATACATGAATAAAAATGTTCTAAAGATACATCTTAAGACTAAGTTTAAACTCGCGTCACTAAAATAAAATGTGGGTGCGGAGCACCAGAAAAAGTAGTGGGCACATAGTACTCCGCCTATGCACCCACTAACTTACAGTCCTAAATCCCTGCATTTTGCTTTTAAGAGGGTAACCCTCAATTACTCTCAGGTTTCTTTAGCTGCATCCACTATGAAGGGGAACACAAAAAGAAGTGTATTTCTACAATTGGTATTACAACGTCGCCACACACGCAAAGGCAGCAGGTGTATTGCACCTGCTGTCTTTTGTTCGAGGTATACATGAATAAAAATGTTCTAAAGATACATCTTAAGACTAAGTTTAAACTCGCGTCACTAAAATAAAATGTGGGTGCGGAGCACCAGAAAAAGTAGTGGGCACATAGTACTCCGCCTATGCACCCACTAACTTACAGTCCTAAATCCCTGCATTTTGCTTTTAAGAGGGTAACCCTCAATTACTCTCAGGTTTCTTTAGCTGCATCCACTATGAAGGGGAACACAAAAAGAAGTGTATTTCTACAATTGGTATTACAACGTCGCCACACACGCAAAGGCAGCAGGTGTATTGCACCTGCTGTCTTTTGTTCGAGGTATACATGAATAAAAATGTTCTAAAGATACATCTTAAGACTAAGTTTAAACTCGCGTCACTAAAATAAAATGTGGGTGCGGAGCACCAGAAAAAGTAGTGGGCACATAGTACTCCGCCTATGCACCCACTAACTTACAGTCCTAAATCCCTGCATTTTGCTTTTAAGAGGGTAACCCTCAATTACTCTCAGGTTTCTTTAGCTGCATCCACTATGAAGGGGAACACAAAAAGAAGTGTATTTCTACATTTGGTATTACAACTTCGCCACACACTGGCAAAGGCAGCAGGTGTATTGCATCCGCTGTCTTTTGTTCGAGGTATACATGTAGTAAAAATGTTCTAAAGATACATCTTAATACTAAGTTTAAACTTGCGTCACTAAAATAAAATGTGGGTGCGGAGCACCAGAAAAAGTAGTGGGCACATAGTACTCCGCCTATGCACCCACTAACTTACAGTCCTAAATCCCTGCATTTTGCTTTTAAGAGGGTAACCCTCAATTACTCTCAGGTTTCTTTAGCTGCATCCACTATGAAGGGGAACACAAAAAGAAGTGTATTTCTACATTTGGTATTACAACTTCGCCACACACTGGCAAAGGCAGCAGGTGTATTGCATCCGCTGTCTTTTGTTCGAGGTATACATGTAGTAAAAATGTTCTAAAGATACATCTTAATACTAAGTTTAAACTTGCGTCACTAAAATAAAATGTGGGTGCGGAGCACCAGAAAAAGTAGTGGGCGCATAGTACTCTGCCTAACTTACAGTCCTAAATCCCCCTCTCATATGACAACTTCAGAAATACCTTGGGAGTTTGATTATTCTATATCATGTCTCACTCTGACTTACCAGGGATCAAACAACTGAGAAACAAAAGCTACTTCATAACATTATCCGTGGATCTAGCAGCAGATAGACCACAAACAATTACTCTTTGAATTGGAGGAAGACGTTCCTTAGGATGAGATGAAGACCCGGAAGGAGCAGAAACACGTCCCTTGGGAATAAATGAAGAAACATGTTCCCACTTATGAAATGGAGACCCAGAAGGAGCCATCAAACCAAGCTCACGCATAATTTTCACTCGGCGTGTGCTTGGTGCAGATTTTTCAGCTGTAGTGGTCACCTGAGTGTCCTGCCAACATTCTCAATGAGTTAAATCTTACACATCACTGAAGGATTACGTATATAAATATCTATGTACTCGTGTTTCCAAACCATTAAATTTTATTTAATGCCTCCAAGTTCTCCTTTGGTCTGTTGAAGATGTCTCCTTTTTTCTAAAAGAAAAAAATCAGGTTTCTTATTCAAATAGTTACCCACCAACCTAGTAATCTGTTGAAGATGCTCTTCAGTTCTTTTTTTTGTTGATAAAAGGAAACTCAGGTGAATTTTTTTTTGAAAATATGAATGTATGAAAATGTAATCTTAATACAGAGCGACATCAGAGTAGGACGTTCAATAAGTGCATGGTAACCCAAGCACATAAGCTTATACTGGAAATACAAGTTTCATGAAAAAATTTCCGAAAGAGAGCCAATTATACTCACTTCATCCGTGGACCTGTTCTTTCCCTTGAGACCATCACTTTGGGCTTTGCCAGATCCTTTTTCAGTTTTCTGTGGAACTGAGGCATTGGTTTTTGCACTTTCTGGCGATTTGCTCGTGGAAGGTCCAAACTCCTATAAGAAAAATAAGATTCTCAACTTCAAATCTAAGGCAAAAATATTTTGGACAGGCAAGATTCAAACAAGGAACTCATGAGGCAGAACTTGTCTGCTTGTGGAAGTTCGGGATTTTAGAATCTTTTTTTTTCCGAGTCTATATTACATTTTAAGTTCTTCTAAGTCTTTTTCAGGTTTCTTTTAGCAGCAAAATGGTTCTTCACTTGAGACCTTCATTTTATATGAATCAACGGAAGTTCGGGATTTTAGCATCTTTTTTTTTCCGAGTCTATATTACATTTTAAGTTCTTCCAAGTCTTTTTCAGGTTTCTTTTAGCAGCAAGATGGTTCTCCACTTGAGACCTTCATTTTATATGAATCAACCTTTAGCTTCAGAAAACTGGATATGATTAAAGAGAATGGAAGATGTACGGTCACAGATTTTTTGCTGCTTGACTTAGGTGTCTCCGGGATTTTATCTTGCTTTCTTTTTCGGCTTTCCTCTTCCTTACGCTTTTCTGAGCCTAACTTTACTTTTGTCATCTCCTTTGTCTGCTTTGCATCTGCTTTCTCGGCAAAGTACCTTGGCTGAAAACAACATGAAATGGCCTTCAATCAATTTATCCAAAGAAGCATGAAAGTGACCAGGCAAGAAAGTAGCCATTTTAGTGAACAGCTCTTGCAATTACACTTACAAGTACCTGCTAAATTGGCCCTCTTTTCTTGATAGGGAAAAGGAAAGGAAAAAAAAGGAGGGCCAGTTTAGCAGATATTTCAACAAAACCAATTTAATCAATTTGGACCTTTGTAAATGTAGGGACTGCAAATCAATTCGTTTTCAAGTATCTCTTTTATGAAATGTTTGTCAACTTTGACATGTTTAGTTCTGACATGTTTAACTAGGTTACAAGCTATATTGAACACATAGCAATGTTGTCAAAGGCGCGCTTAAGCCCTGAAGCGAGGCTCAAAACAGGTTGAGCGCTTCGCCTCGCTTTGTGGGCGCTTTAGTATCGCATCAAGGCTCTTAGGTATACTTTTACTTGCCAATGAGTGTAATCCTGAAAAGGCATCATTAAACAATTGATATTTCACTTAATCGTAACTTTTTTTAAATTTCTTTCACCATATATTTGTCATGCATGCTTATAATTATTAGTCTTAGACTACATATACATATTTTTACTTTTTCTCCAATTGCGCCTTTTTTCATTAAAGCCCACGCTTTATTTGCGCTTAAAACCCTAACATACCTTAGAGCTTTTTTGCGCTTTTCGCTTTTGATAACACTACCACATAGTTATTGTCACAATAAAGTTTCACGGTTCTTCAACTTAATATTCAGGGCTCACAGAAAATCTTGAGCCATAACAACTCTCAATTACCTCGTACAATTAATTGAATCACTGCCCTTACACTACATATTGTGACAATTGGTGTTTCTCCTTCCATAGACTCGCCTTTCCAGATTTGGTTCGATAGGTGATTGAAGGTCTAAAACCAAGTTTTAACTTTTTTTTTTAGTAGATCAACAGTATATGTTTGCTGCGAAGAGTTTCCTTCCTTGGATCCTCTATTCCTAAATCCTAAGCAAGTGCTTTTAACTTCCCGGACCAGTTATTTCCAATTCTCTTTTTCTAAATACTTTAAAATATAGCTTCTTTTTCATCTAGAACAGTCCCAATTACCAACAACATGACTCCTCTTGAGGTCGAATGCTTGTAAAACAATGTATGATTACCCTAGCTTTGTTTGTACTTCATATTCAATATTGCAATCCTAAGTCTTCCAAACCATGTCCAACGAGATCTTTTGAGCTCATATAATGCCTTTTCAGTATGCACACTTTGTTTTTCCTAGATTTATGCTAAAGCAGGTGGAAATTCCGTATAAATTTCCTGGCAAGATATCTAGGTAAAAAAGGCGTTCTTTACTTAAGAACTACAGTAAAGACCAATCAGAGTTTGCAACTAGAGATAGCAACACCGTTACTATATCCATCTTCATCTCCGGCGCAAATGACTTTTGATAATCCACCACATAGGTATAGGTTTGTGTATATGTATTTCCTTCTAGTCTCACTTTAAATCTCAATGGATACTTCGGACTTATACACTTCGCTGTGGAGACCATTTGCACCCTTTCTAGTGGCTATTGGTAGATCCTAATCGAGGACAGTAAATGATAGCTCAGTATTTACCTCATTCTAAAGTAACGATTCGGTCTTGTTGAACCGAATAAGATTCATACGTGATTTATTCGTGCTATAGTGGCTTTGTGAGTACACGACTAATTGGCCTAGATGACTCTTAAGAAAGATTAGGAGATTGAATCGACGGGATATTCTTCAAAGGGTAATGTTTCAGAATTTTGGCATAGCACATTGATGATTCTCTGAAAAAAAACAAATCCTTTTCTTCATATATGATGGTCACATCCTAAAGAAAAGACTAGAAATAGAACTTTCTATCTCAGCAAATTTGACATTGTTAGAATTATAGGTTTTATGAGTGGCAGGATAGCTCCTTTGAGTATCAAATGACACTTAACAGCTCTAAAACCGAACTTGCTTCAATTATGAGAGTGAACACATACGAAAAATTTTAGGAGCCAATGTAGTTAACGCGTTAAAAATCTGGGTAATATCTAGCAATCACCTCCACTCGACTTCGAAACACGAGGATTTGCTTCGATTAATCAGGTGAAACACAGAGAGAACAGTTTCTCCCAAAATACAACACTACTGCTGATCTATATCAGTTATACTTCATTTATGCCAGTTTCATTCACTATACAGCAATTTGCTTTTTAGGACAAATTTAGGGTTCTCTAAATTTAAGAATTCTCCAAATCTCACACTTATGCCCATATTATCATACAATATTGGCTGTCAATAGCTGACCTAATGAAGCATAGCAGTACTAGTTAATCCCCAAAGTTTCAAGTGAAACAAGCATCTACTGAAAACATTTAAGAAAAATTCAACTAAATTATCCACACAGCAAAGAAGAAGAACAGAATAAGGAAAAAAAGAGAAGAAAATGAAAGAAGAACATACCGGCTAAGAAGCTCAAACAAAGTAGAAACACCCACTAAGAAAATGCGAAGCCTCTGCTTTATAGAAAATATATCAAGTAATGGAAGATTCTTTATTCTATATATACATGTACTGGGGGAAGAAGAAAAAGAAGAACTTGCTTTTATTATTGTTTAGTTTCCGAATGCCCCTCTTTTCAGTTTCAATTTTCTTAAACCGAAAATTTTAAAAATAGTAGTACATATTAATGAGTTTTGAAACTTTCCCCCGTATTATTTAGATCATGTAATTTCGATGTATTTAGGACACATCCATTAGGGATGTTCATAAAAATTCGAAAAATCGAACCAAACCGAAAATCAAACCAAATCGAAAACCAAACTAAACCGACCAAAAAATCGATATTTTTTGGTTTGGTTTAATTTTGGTTTTGAATTTTAAAAACCGATCAAATTTAGTTTGGTTATGGTTTTAATCAGAACAAAACAAAAAAAACCGAACCAAACCGATTATATGAGTAACTATTTCAAATTTATTATTATACCTATATATATGTATATATTTTATACAAAGTTTCAAAATTTTTATGTACAATGTTAATAGTTTGCACTTTTAGTATAATTCTTTACCTTTACATTCTAATTTGATTGGTAGTTTTCTCTTGTTAAGTGTACGAATTCATTTTATGTTTATATTTTTAATTGAATCCTTAAATTATTCATCACTATTTAATTCAATTATCATCAATATATTTTGTTAAATAATAGATTTCTAAAAGGGCAATTGATTTGATAGTGTTACGTTGAAAATGTGGTCGCAGAAATATGTGTTTGGTAGTGTATGTTGTATATTTAAGAAAAAAATCCGACAAATAACCGAAAAAATCAAAAAACGGACAAAACACGATATAAACCGAATCGAGAAAAAATCGACTTAATTGGTTTGATTTTAGTATTTGAAATATCGACTTACTTGGTTTGATTTCTTTTTCGGGAAAAACCCTAACGGAACAATGAACACCCCTACACATCCCCTTGTTTGTGCCGCCCGGTCCAATGTTTCTTACTTTTCCGACATTATTACTTTTTTTTAGGCACTACTTATTTATTTATTTAAAAAAAGGGACGTACATTACATTGTTACCGTTATATATGATTTTTTAACTTATACTCCTATACTTGCAAAACTTTTAAGTATAATTTTTAGAAAGAAATAAATCAATAATAAAAATTGAACTAAAATTAAATTTGAGCTCGTATTATAGGACATTAATTTGGAATGTAAAGACTATTATTTGTAAACATTTCCAGTACTCTTTTTCTTTTGACTTCATATATTATAATTTTTTCAACTTCAACCAAATATTGTCAAAACATCTTGTATTCATATAAAAATATAGATGGGTCATGGGTGAATGCTCAAAAGATATAAATAAAGAAATCTACCACGGTAGTTTAAAACAATATCCACATTTTGATGTCAATCATGCATTTTTTAATTGAAAGTTTTGAAAACTTACTCTATCCTACTTAGAGCCCGTTTGGCCATAAAAAAGATTCTCTTTTTCCAATTTTTTTTTTGGAATTAGTGTTTGGCCATGAAAATTTTAAATTTCATTTAAAGTTAAATTTTGAAATTTTTTCAAAATTTTAAAAACTCCAAAAAACTATTTTTCAAAACTTTCACTTCAAAGCACTCACAAAAATTAGGGAGGCAATGAAGCGGTGCGGGTTTGAACGCTAGCGAGGTTGGGCGAGTTTGAGATTTTGCGGTTCCGGGGCAGTTTCAATTTTTACATTTGAAAAAAATGTGGGGCGGGTGCGGGTGGGGATTTAATATTTTAAACTAACAGAGAGATCTTTATAAAGTCTTTTCTTCTATTTGAATTATATGTAGTTCATATATTAGAAATTTTCATTCATAAAATTATGCATTTATAAATGCATTTAGTAACTTTATTATTTTTAATGGTGATATTTTTTAAAGCAAATTAAAGGCAAAGGTAAACGTGCCTTTTATTTCTATTTAATATTCCCTTTATTGCCAAATAAAAATAAAATCTTGTGACAGGACATGAATAACATTCTGCAAAGTTCCATCTGCATTTTTTACCTTCTACCATAATCATCATCATCATATAAAGTACTAGATTTAATGTCACTATAGAGCATTATCAGCATGGAAAAGTGTACTTAGTCCAAAATATATTAGTCGAGTAAGGACCTTTGAAAAAATGTCCACAAAAACCCTCCTTTGCAAACAAAACCCGCCAATAATTTGAGGCACATTTCCTATTAGTTGTCTATTTGCTTTATTCACTTCCACAAGTTATGGAGTTTAATTGTTCTATAGGAAAAATCACTAGATTTAGAGGCAAAATATGAGAATTTAAGAACATTTTGGATGTAATAAATTGTTTTGTTAAAAAAATCAGATTTAAGTCTAGCTTTCTAAAAAAGAAAAAATTTTTATAAATAAAAAAAAAACTACGAGTGCGAGGCAGGGTGGATGAACACGGTTGGAGTGCGGGGCGGGTGAATGCAGGTTTAAATTCTATGCGGGGCGGGACGAGGCGGGGCAAGTTTAAATTTCGTGGGTTCAGACAGAACCCGCCCCGCACCCGCACCCGCACCCGTACCGCACCACCTGCCATTCCTAACAAAAATTCAAGAATAACTCCAAATTGTATTTTCTAATTTTCAAATACCATTTTTTTTTACTTTTCCTGAAATTTCACAGTTTTATGTCCAAACGCCCACTTAAATTATTTGCTCAAGAACCACCTTAAAACTCATAATTTTAAAATTTATTAAAACATGTAAATCAATTTTCTTATACTAGAATTTTTCTTATGAATCGTCTGATTTATAACCTAGTTATACATGAAGTCAATAATTAGTTTTATTATTTAGCAACTAAAACAAGTTGTAGTTTTAGAGAAATCGTGAATTTCAAAATTTTACTTTATAAATACCATATCACATTTTTTCTAAAAGTGATTTTCAATTTCTCCGGAGCATTGCACATAATTTTAAAATAATTATTTTCAAAGTATTGTTCAAGAACAGTTTTGTCATTTTAAATACTTTATATTGTTATCAGATGTTGCACTATTTCACTTTCTATTCACATAAACAAATACAATAAATTGTTATGCATACACACTTATGCGAGAAATGAAAATTAAAAACCCGTAATATTCATAATACAGAATTTTATATAATATATAAACAATATAATACATAATTTTATGTAAAAATTATTTTTTATTACACAGTAAACCAATTTAGACTCTCAATTATCCCAAAAAAATTCTAAAGCTAGGGATAATTGTCCTTTTAGGGGTCGTTTGTTGTGAGGGAGAGTGGATAATTAATTCTAGGATTAAATTTGAGATAAATTTATCCTATGTTTGGTTGGGATAAAATCGTAATATAATTAATTTCGGGATTAATTATTTCGGGATTGTAGTATTTTTTTATCGAGGGTGCGATAAATAATCTCGAGGTAATTAATCATGGGATAACTTGTTTCCCAACCAAATGAATAAATTATTTTCCAACCAAATGAACCCTCACAAGTTATCACATGATTAATGATCCCGAAATTAGTTATCCACCTTCCCGTAGGAATACAAAAACACTATAATCTCTTATAATTCGGGAATAACTAATTCCGGGTTAGTTATATCACAATTTTATATCAACCAAACATAGAATAAACTCAACTCAAATTTAATTCGAGATTATATCACTTATCTCTCACGCGAAACGCGCCGTTAAGCAGCCCCGAGCACCTTGGAGTTAAACACCATAAGGGGTTGTCAAATTCCAGTTTGTATAGAGGCCGTCTTCCAATTTTCGTGCAGAGTACAAAAGGTAAAACATTAGAGCTACTACTAACTCACGGATTATCACTTCAAGGAGATAAATTCAGGTTTTCTAGCAATTTCCTTAGCTGATTAATCCGTTTATTTGGCAGTATGTGTTTGCTTCTCCATCCCCTTTAAATATTAAGTTTTTGTTTTCTGAATAATATATGAAATTCTTTCAATTTCACATGTTCTTGATGTTCTACGACACATATAGATATATATCTTCCTTTGGGCAACTGCATTTGCACATAATTTGTCCTTTTGACATATTTTTTTTGGCATCTGATGTTATGTATTCAAATTCTTGGAAGGTGTTTGATGCACCCGTTATTTACCTGTATCAAATTCTAAGCTTTAGCTTCTGTTCTTCTTTATCCATTAGGATAGTACACGTTTGACCAGTCTCTTCAACTAAGTCATTAGTAGCGCCTGGAGACTGGATGTAAATACAGAATTCTAAGTCAGTGGTACAAAATACCAGTGAAGGGGAGCCTTGGAGCAACAATAAAGTTGTCTCTGTGTGACCTATAGGTCACGGGTTTGAGCTGTGGAAGCAGCCACTAATGTTTGCATTAGGGTAGGCTGTCTACGTCACCCCAAGTAGAGTGCGGCCCTTTCCCAGACCCTGCGTGACCGCTAGACGCCCTTTTGGTTCAGAATACAAGTGCACCCATTACTCATTTGTGGCTGTGAGCGCAAACTTAGCAATAATGTGCATTTTCCAAATTATTCCATTGTATGTATATATAGTTCGAGCTGAAGGTACTCGCTGCTAAAACCTTGCATTAGGCCATAGTGGAGATCTGCCTGCAGCTTTCTTAATGTATCTACAGCCGGCCATTTCCGAGTACGCAATTTTACCACTTTGAACAAGATGATAACTTATCGCCGAATGAACAAATGGATTGATATGATTCACTGCACCTTCAAAGAAGGGGATGGTATGGCTTGGTCTGCACTGGAGTTAGTATGGTTTGCTTCAAAACGTTGGCTTCTTCTTGGATGGTCAAATGTGTTTGAGTGCGTGTGTGGTCTTGGGCATGCTGTAAGGACTTGAAGTAGTTGAGGCTCGATATATATTGTAAGCATTTTGGGAGGTTACAAATGTTGTTTTGAAGTTCAAAGATTAAGCTATCGCTCATTAGGCAACTTCTAGAGGAACACCACAGGTTTTTTTTTTGTTTTTTAAAATAACTTTAGTGTTCTAGCCAACTTGTGTGTACCTCATCTAATCCACAAGGAAAAAATGACTTAGCTTTTCTTGCTTTTGCTGGAATTTGAACCCTGGTCTCCAACCGTCATCACCAGTTTCACTTGCAGTTACCTGCGGGTGCAGAATGCTATAGGCTATCTAATGCCAGTGATTTCATAAAGGTATCAGAAGTTGAAGATTCACATGGTCATGGAGATGTTTCAGTCTCTTGTTGATTGTTTTTGGTCTATGTTGGCCCTTTGTCCCTTTTTCAGTAGCTAGAAGTGTCATGAAGATGAGGAATCTTCTAGTTCTCCTCCCTACCCCACCGTGATAAAAAAGGGAGAGGTTAATAAATAATAACAAGAAAAGATCCGGAGTACTGATTTTTTGGAGCTTTCTAGTTTCGCTTTTTTTATCAATTCGTTTTGTGAGTTGAACTGGTATAGTTTATCCGTAATGTTAGGAAATGCCGAAATGATGAGTGAAAAAAGATGCTTTCGCTGTCTATTCTAGTGCTTCACTAAGTAAAAAAGAATAGGTTTTTAACAGTAATCCATGGATAATTAGTATGCAATGATCAAGCTCTAATGGAATGTGACTCAACAAGCACTTAGACACCATAACTTCATATCTATTGATGATAAAAGGAATCACATTCTTAAAAGAAGCTCAAGAAGATCATAAAGAGTGAGTGCAGCTTAGTCTATAGTATGCTGGTTTAGACATATTTGGCAAGGAAAAGGTTGAAGTTAGTCTGGTCCTTCTGGAAAGCTTGGCGTAATTTTTTGTTTGACTGAGGTGGAAAAGCCATTGGAAGTAAAATAGTTAGAAAAATTGTTGGGATGGATTTCTGCAAAAAATCTTTTTGTAAGCTGAAGTTTTGCATCAATTTTGAAGGATGAGGACACCCTTATGTTATGCTGATGTGAAGAAAGTTAAGGTCATTCTTTGGATTGAGTTGTTGCAATTTTTAAGATTTTAGTTCCATAAGTCGCAAGTTGCCTTTAATGGAGCCCTTTTTATAACTGGTCCTTCTTGCGTATCAGGGCGGCCATGGTAGTTAATGTTACAAGAGCAAAGTGTTGAAGGGCATGCAAATAGCTAGCAAGTACGATTAGTGCAACAGGAACCTTATGTTTTGTGTTGAACTAACTTTGTCATTAGAGACTAGAAAATTGGTCATGATTATCAAGAAATACTCAAATTCATTTAACGAATATGATTGGAATTCTATATGATAAATGATGGAGCAATAGGTAGTAGAATAGCTGCTTCAACAATAGCAATGGCTATTATTCGTTGTTGCACCAAAGTTCAGCTAATATTACTTCACTAATTTTTGTGATATCTAAGTTTGTCAAGTCTAGCATAGTGGCTAGACAGACTCTCACAGTGTCCATTCATTCTGCTACCAACTTCCGCTTTAGAGAACTCATGTTACCACCAAGGAAACAAAAAGAAGGCAAACAAATGCTTTCCCTTCCTCTTGCCTTCTTTTTCATCAAAAAGTTGTGCAATCAATTGATTTAAGGTCTGAATCAATGATAAGGGCATATATGACGCTTATAAAAAAAGGGAGCTTAAATGATATGTTCGTGTTCTTCAGTTAGGTAAAGCATAAGAGGAACCTATAATGTACATTTCCCCTTCTTTCTTCAACACCTCCTAATTTCCAGGTTGACCCAAAAGATCTTGATCCTGTTGGATATATGGATGCATTTGTTGCTTTAATCTTTGTTTTGTCTTATGCTAAGTTGTTTTTGTTGTTATGCTAATTCTTACTTTGTGCGCGCATGTGTGTGTGTGTCTATTCATAGGCAGTCAAGAAAAAAGGTTGGCGCATTGAAGGCTAAATATTCTCCAGGCAGCAGTAATGGTGGAATGGTGGTGGTCTTTAGTGGGAGCTGCTGTGCCAGCTGTAGTGGCAGGTCAAGCTTTCAGGATGAAAAAGAGGAGAGATGAGGAGGAGAGGTTGAAGAGGGCGAGAGGCCGTGAGAAGAACTCTGATGATATATTTGTCTGTGAAAGAGTGTGTACTTCAAAAAGGATGCTCAAGAAGGTTGGTGCATTTTCTAAAGACCCGACACCTGATACTTGTGTTACCGTTTGTGGTGTTTCTGAGCTTGATGCTTGTGCTGATGCGTGTGCTCGGACTGTTTGTGTTAATCAGCATCAAGTGCCTAACTGGAACGATATCTGTCTTAAGAGGTGTCAAAGTGAGTGTCTTAGGCTCTCACAATCTTCTGTAGTGTCTTCTTAGCCCATTGCTCTAACATTTTGCTTTATCATTTCAAGAATTCTGATCTATTCACAGTCTTTTGAAGTTCATGAATATTATTTGTGCTATCTATTTTGACAATGCATCGAGATATTTGATATTGGTAGCTTGCGAGTTGAAGACTAAAATTACGCCGTAGACTTGATTGCCAGAACCACCACAATCCATTAGATTTTGAGATTGATTTTCAGATCAAATGGGTTATGCTTGGGTGGCAGAGGCAAATAAAGGACTTTAGCTCTATGGGTTCAACATTTAAATTTTTAGCATTGAACCCATTTTATTTTAGAGTTAACATTTAAGTTTTTAGCAAAAAGGTTTTCCTTTTTCACGTAATTTTGCTACATCAATCAATTAACTCTGCCTCCATTTCGAATTATTTAGGGTATTGTTATATGAATCTTGTGTTTTCATTCCACTTTGTTCAAGTCCATTTTATTCTAATACCGAATAATTTGCTCAAGGAAATTAGGACTTGTTATAACTACATGTTTGCTATATCTCGTACTCTTATCTCTGTATGACATCCAAGTCTCTAACCCTTTAAAATTGATTAATCATATCACTCGTGCACTGGATTAAATAAGCTGACTCAGATATCATCGATTAAAAAGAATGCATGGAAGTGTTTGCCATTGATGTAAACCAACGTAATACTTGCATTAATCAGCCAACTAGCCATATCGAATCAGAATACGAAAGGATGGATTTTATTATTTTAATCTAATTACAATTCACACGCACATCGATGGATAAATTTTCATAGTCCTATTAGCTGAGCAGGGTGAAGTGCAGATTTGCCAAAGTTTGAGTTATCTTCATCTCTTTGAACAATACACTCCTTTCCCGATTACAAAAGGAAATTACGATGTCTCTTTTAGACGGGCAGGGGCCGTCTTTTTCACCAGCAGGGTTGAGAGAGAAGCACTCCATCTTCATGATGGTGGATTAGTGGGGAAACATATAGTCAAATTTAGTCCAACCCGCCCATTTGACACATTTAATACAAGTAACACAGAAGAAGTCTGTTTTGAAGTTTAAAGATCAAGGCAATGCGATGGTGTGACTGTACTAGGCCTCAATGAAGGATTGCATATAAGTGTTCATAACACGCAGCGGAAGACAATAACAATCCTAGGCAGATCTTTTAGTGTTTAAAATTTATTTACATGTCAATAGATCGGATCTAAGACGTAGCTGGTGAAGAAAGTCTCGTTTCAAATTCTTCGATAGTGCGAAGACTCTATACGTATCCACACCGAAACCGATCCTTGCTATCAATTCTTTGATCAACGAAACCCGCGAAAAAATTGAACGGAAAATATTGTGTTGAAATTTTTCTCAAAAATCTCAATTCAATATTAGAAGAACAAGAAACACTTTTCTTGTAATTGTATTTTCTCTCTTGGCTTTGTATTGTACTCTCACTTTCACAAAGTATTTTTTCATTCTCAAGAATAAATCATTCGGCAAAATTTTTTCCATCACATTTTATATAACATCACCTATAAATCTTTTTTCTATTTGGTTGAGGTAATGATTTACTTAGGGTAAAAATTTATTCCAAAAATAAACTTATGGAATTTTTCTTTGGAGAAAAGTATATTTTACTTACTTATTTAGAAGCGGGAATAAGCAGGACTTCGTCATCCTGCTGTTGCTCAAAAGGTCAGTTTTACCCCTAGATTTTGTTTACATGATTTCATAGTTGAACGTAAATTGGGCCACTTTAGAGTCCTTTTAGGTAAAGAAAAAGTGGTGTTCACCTTTTGCGATTCCTCTGTATTCTTTCGGTGTCTTTAGGTTCTTCGATTTTTCTCTGCTTTCTTTGTTTTTGCTTATAAAATTATTGAGATCTGTTGTTTCTATCGTCGTCGGAAAACCAGCGGCGATGGAACAATTACGGACATCCAGTGGAACTTCACGGGAAGCTTATGTTTTTTCTTTCCGGAGACGGTCACCCGTGTGGAAGATAAATATCTGTATCTATAAAAGACTGGAACTTATAAGAAGCCGCCGAGTTTGACTGAGGGGGCTATTAAACTATTGTAGTCGATTTTGACGATAATTTATTTTTTTCTCAACGAAGAAATTTTGTACAGTTTTTAGTATCTTCTTAGCTTTCAGATGCCCTTTTTTGATTTTAGAGTTTCAAAAAAAGTATGATATAGAGTAAGGTAAGGTGCACTGAGTGTGCTATCTGTTGCTTGTATTTTTTTCCCAGGTTCTTTATGAGCGTATTTCTGTCTTTTGCTTATACTTTTTTCCCAGGTGTCTCATAGTATCTCTTCTGCACTTAGGATTGCCTTGAAAAGTTACAAAGAGTTACTTTTTGCAGCAGTCTGGCCTACTGTAATGATTTTCCTCAGCAACCTATTTTCCAATTCATTGTTCTCCAAATAATGTTCCTTCCTTAAGGAGATTCGCAATATTCTTTGATTTTAGCAATTATTCAAGAACAATTGTGGTTGTGCTTATTGCATTTGCAATTCCTTTTGTTTCCATTGGCCGAAAGCATATTGTTTTTGTTTTCGTAAATATGACAAATTTTGAGGACTCTGAAAGCAGAGGTGGAGAGGTGCCTCATTTGTTTATGTTTATTCACAGTCATCAAGCCCCTGGCTAACATCATTAATCATTATAAACAACTAACTGACTAAACATTTCAAATTAGAAATATTGCTAAGATGACTAACAAAACAGAAGTATTCTCCTTAAGGCCTCATCTTTACTTGGTGTTTGCGATCATTCTCAAATACAGGAGTTCCTTCTTACACTTGGAGAATCCATGATACTGCAAGTATAAGTTATTTACTCTTTGTTATGTCGTATTAGATAACACCTTATTAGCATTTGTTGAGATATAGTAGTGATACTAAGAATTTTGGAGACTTCAACCAAGGAGTAACAATAACACTTTCCAGTAATAAGAGAGCTCCTTGTATGAATCAGGCAGCAAGAGTTGAAGGTCACGCTACTGGTTGTGAAGATTGGAAGGAATATGGATATCCATAGAGTGTGATTATTTTAAAGTTTCCCATCTTAAAAAATTCCAAGTTATCTTAAAACTGATATGATGGTCTAAACGTCAATACCATACAAGGGGGGGAGGGGAGGGGGGATGATTTGTGTGGTACTCAATTTTTCACTTAAACTACTTCTAGAAGGACCTGGTTCTTCTAGGTGTACTTTCTACTACTGATTGCAGAATTAAAAGTACATAAAATAAAGAACACAGAAATTTTTATGTGGAAAACACCTGGCTCAAAAGGTGAAAAAATCACGACCTACTACTCAGTAGGATTTTCCAAACTTCCACTAAAATCACTGAGCCAAAACTGCATTTACAAAACTCTTTGTAAACCTAAGGATTAACTCTAATCCCGTTGTAGCAACCAGCCTCTAACTGCTGTGACAACTTCAAGTTAACTCTAACTTGAATACTCAAAGTACCTATTATAATTGATTGATGTTCTAAACGTCAATACCACACAAGAGGGGGGTGATTTGTGTGGTACTCAATTTTTTGCTTAAACTACTTCTGGAAGGACCTGGTTCTTCTAGGTGTACTTTCTACTATTGATTGCGGAATTAAAAGTACATAAAATAAAGAACATAGAGATTTTTACGTGGAAAATACCTGGCTCAAAAGGTAAAAAAATCACGACCTACTACTCAGTAGAATTTTTCCAAACTTCCACTAAAATCACTGAGCCAAAACTGCATTTACAAAACTCTTTGTAAACCTAAGGATTAACTCTAGTCCCGTTGTAGCAACCAGCCTCTAATTGCTGCGATAACTTCAAGTTAACTCTAACTTGAATACTCAAAGTACCTATTATAATTGCTTCTAGATAAATCTGAAAGGTACAATATTAAAACACCTACTACAATTGAACTAGAACAAAAAAAAAGACACATAAAACTCTTTATGGAGCTGATTCTTCAATCTGGTTCGTGTAGCTTCTGGTTTGCACACTTGAATCACACACGAACTGCTTGCAAAAAGCCTTGCTATTTTGCTCTCAATTCATGATTAACTTTTGTGTTTTTGTGCAACACCTGAGAACATCCTGCAATTTATAGAGTTAGTAGATGAAGAAATAACTAGAGTTCTGATGCAACTCTTCCTTGGTGGAAGAGTTCTAGTTGATTTCAACTTCTAACTCCTTCCCTATCTTGGATAGTGTTCTCTTTGATTAAGGCTTCTTCTCCTTATCAATTATGTAACCTTTTCGATAATGAGATATTAAATACACCAAGTTAAGCTTATCTCCTTTATGTGCAACCCACATGCTCAAATCTGCCCGTTTCTGTGCATCTGAGTGATGGACCTGGTTCATCCTGAGTTCTTTTGTCAGTCTTCAAAACTAACCTTTACTTGGGCCAACATGATACTTGTAAAATATCTGCAGCTACATGCTTTCTTCTGTGCTTATAGAATCAAACCTAATTTTTATTTCCTTCACAAGATACTTTTCTGTAGTTCTAGAAGTATAAGAAGAGTTTCGGCAAAAGAATAGGGACCTGCACGGTAGACTAACCAACAAAAGAAAGACATGTCAAGTAGCTGCTTTAAGAGGAACTTGAGATATCAAAAGAACTAAACTATCAACACTCCATCTACTACACTATCTGAATATTGTAGTTAATGTTTTTCGTCAGTCTGATGTATTCACAACGGGATCCAGCATTCATCCGTCATGTTTCGCTGGGCATTTTTATATGCCTTGTTAGATGATAGGATGTGCATTGTGATTCAGCCTGGCTTTAGAACAAGTAAGAAGCTTATGAATATATGTAATCTTTGTAATATGCTAGAGGCTTGTTCAATAGTGAACGAATGCAACTGAACATCAAGAACTCAGTCAAGTATCTTTGCCATTGATTACGTGGGTGCAACTATTGCCATAAAATATTGGAAGTAGGATACAAGTATCTCATCAAGGTAGTAATTTCTAATAAAACGTTCAACTGGATTTTGTTGGTAAAGGATCTTATGAGCGTATATCGATGGGAATCTCATTCATGTTATGAGTTTACTTCTTTTTATTCTAGAATTACCTTGAGTCAATGCTGTCTGATATATATTTGAGTCATCATCTGTTCTCTAAGATGTTAAACCAAACAGTCATTCAACTAGATCAAAAGTTATAAGTAGTTAAATAGGAATAAATAGAACAAATTGTTTAACACGTTACTCTTGCTAGTGAATCTCCATATATTTTTGTTTTTATTCGGTATTTGGTACACACATTGGAATCCGCCTAATCCGGATTCGCGTCGCATAGGGCCCATTTGGGAAAACGCTCCTTATCAAGGATTTTTCCAATACAGAGAATACTACTATTTCTATTCCATTCTACAGTTAAATGTGGCATTAACCCTATTTTGCTCCCTATGCTTTTTGGTGGCTAATGTACCATGTGCAACATATGGTGTAATAGGAGTGTGGTTAATTCCTGTTGGTCGAGCATTTGATGGATATTTTTTTACGGTTAGACTTTGATAGTTTTTTTTCCTAGGAGCGACACTCTGGTTCTTGACATTACTTTTTCATCTAATGTGAAACTAAATAAAAGCTTTTTACTGCTGCATATCAGGTACTTTGGGGTCACGCTAATGCTTGTACTGATGATGTCCTTTGGTCATTACAAAAAGGAAAGAAAAAAGGAATTGTGATTAAATCTTGAAGACAGTTACTAAATTATCTATTTTGCATAGGTAGTAACTTTTCTATTCAGACTAGCCTACCACTGAATCCACATAGCCATCAAAGATGTAATATTGTAAATGCCAAGGGTTAAGTTTGAAGGGAGCAAAGAAAAAGGATATTTATGGGATGAAGTGTGACAGGAACTTAGCATAATATGATATTCAGTGTCTTTATCTCATAAGTTTTGCAACATTTAGAGGAGGATTTTCATTTCTACTATTGGGCATATGAAAAAATTGAATGCAGCAAACAAACCTTAAGCTGAAATTGAAAACTTGCCTTGTAACACAGTCTATACTTGCATTCTAAGTTGACTCCTTTAATTATCTCCTCAGCCTACCTTTTCAATAGAAGAAAAAGAGGTGGTTGGATCAATATTTTGTTAAGCACACAAAATCAAAGAGCTAAAGATGACATACTTTTTTGTTCTATCAGATTGTAAGTTAAATTTGCAAGGCAATTTATTTTTTCTATCGGTTTCTACTACATCGGTTATGGTCAGGTTTAAGTTGAACGTGTGTACTAATTCAGCTCATTGTTCTACGCAGTTGGAAAAAGCAGAAGATGCTTGGAATAAGAACTCAACATGAATGCACCTTCTAACACAAAACAAGGTAAGCTTTTCATGTTACACAAACATTCAAGGTCATATAAATCTGTAGAGACAGAGTATATATTGAGTGTATACAGAGTGTATATCGAGTTTATACAGAGTGTATATCGATGTGTGTTTTCTCTTCAACTACTGCTCATATTTATAGCAGTCAGTTGAGAGAAATACGCCCCCTCCATGATGGAACAAGCACTAGGCTATCATGGAGGAAGCACTTAACATGGTGGAATGAACACTTGCTTGGTGGGAGGAGCACTTGGCCATGGTGGGAGGTGCACTAGGCGGCTTGTTGCTTGTTGGTGCAACACAATACAAGGATTGGAAAACATTCATTATTAACACGGTTTATATCACGTTAATATTCACTATTAACAAATAAATTTGGTCCAAAAAATTAATCAATCAATCGATCATTTGACCAAATCCAAATCCTAATTAGAAGCCTAATCCTAAGCCTAAGTCGTAGCCGTAGCCAAAGCCGAGCCGAGCCGAGCCGAGCCGAGCGAGCAACAACGACAATGGTGCGAGACTTGCCTTCTTCCTAACTCTTTAAGAGCTACATGAAGTGCATTTGTATATAAACCCACCAAAATTCTTATCATCTACCAATGTGGGACAATGTCTCATTAAAAAGAAGAGGGAAACTTAAAATTTTACTCAAAATTTTATTTTTCCTCCATTTCCCATTCACTCTCATTTTAAGACTATTTCATCTTAAACAAAAACTCAACAATCCCCCACATGAATGGGGAATGTCTATATCATGGAAGTATGCATGAAAAACTTGTGTAATTCCCAAGCAAGGATTAATTGCATCTGGATAAATAGGTTTCCCTTTGAACTTTTCGTAGTGAACTTATGTCGGATATACTCGGTCAATCGGTAGATTTGATATCTTTGAACCGTCGAACTTTAGTGTATACCTAGACAATCATAAATCACACAATCAACCCTTAACCATCTTTGGTTCTCATTGTTGTGTTCGTTTCAGCCATGAACACCGCCTGGTTTCATAAGTGCATAAAAAATTGGCCTTGCAGAATTCTCCTTGAAGCGGCTAACACTTCACACTTACATAGGTGATTCCTAAACGTGTCATCCTGTAGATACACTATTTGATATACTACATATCAAATTTAGAAATCATTAAAAAGCCTTAATGCTTTATCCTTGGTACTGAACATTATCTCATTACGAGAATGGACCAAAATTTTTGTTGACAATGTTGAACCGTCATTAATGACTTTGTTTGATCTCCTTGAACCTAGATCTTGGGATCTCCAGTCTTCTAGGTAGAGTTACCGCCACAATGACTTGTTCTTGACCATAGTCCCATTCCCCTCGATGATTTCTCAACTACCTCTCTAGTTAGGCCTTTTGTAAGTGGATCCGACACATTATCACTTGACTTTACATAGTCAATCGTGATAATTCCTCTAGAGAGTAATTGCCTATCGGTTTTATGTCTTCGTCGTATATGATGAGATTTACCGTTATATATAACGCTCCCAGCCCTTCCAATTGTTGCTTGACTATCGCAATGTATGCATATTGGTGCCAACGGTTTGGGCCAAAATGAAATGTCTTCCAAGAAATTTCGGAGCCATTCAGCTTCTTCTCTGGCTTTATCTAAGGCTATGAACTCAGCCTCCATTGTAGAGCACGCAATACAAGTTTGTTTGGGCAATTTCCAAGATACCGCTCCTCCACCAATAGTGAATACATATCCACTTGTGGACTTCGAATCAGTTGAACCGGTGATCCAATTTGCATCACAATATCCTTCAATCACCGCAGGATATTTGCTGTAGTGCAAATCAAAGTTTTGGGTATGTT
>MU703323.1:1102-43992 GCA_026770625.1 Nicotiana glauca
AAAAAAAAAAATTGAAGGAAAATATAAAGGAGAGAAATGATAAAGAAATTGGTTAGAGGGTGACCATGGTTCGTAAAAATGTTGAGACAAAGAGGGGTAAGGAGATGTGAATTTCGATTTTTAGGGATTTTAAAACTCAAGAATGAACCAAAAAAGAATAAACATAAAACAAAGAAAAGATAAAACAATAAAAAGAACCACAAAATGCAACTAAAAAAGAAAAGAACGAAAAGGAAGACAAGAAACAGAAAAATAAAAGACAAAAAATATAAACAGAAACAGAAAGTCGGATAAAATTACGTAAAGGGCTGGGAATTCAAACTTAACTTGTATAATCAAAGGGGCACATAGGGGAGATTTTTAAAGATAACCAGATTTACAATTGGTCGTTGAAAAATAGCTCAATTTCAAAAGTAATCGAAATTTAGCCACTTTTTATATAAAGATAAATCTGAGCGAAAACACTGTTCGAAACCCGAAAAATACTCCAGTATATTCTGCTGGAGTTGCAGCATAAGTATACTTGAACTCCAGCATATTATACTGGAACTCCAGGATAGTATGCTGGAACTCCAGCATAAATACACTAGAACTCCAGCATAATATAGTGAAGTTCCAACAAGTATAATGGTCCAGTATAATATAATGGAGTTTGGAGCACCAGTGCTCCAGTCTCCAGTATATTATACTGGAGCCAATAAAGCATACCGGTCCAGCATAAAATGCTGGAGTTCATACACAAGTGCACTGAACTCCAGTATATTATGCTGGACCGATCTCTATTGCAGCAAAACGGTGGCTATTTTTCTTTGACTTGGTAAACGCTGGCTATTTTTGATTGACCAGTCCGAAAACTGGCTATACCGTGCTATTTTTACGGCACATAGTCATTACTGGACCAAAGTGGCGTCTTGCGCACAGGTTTACCTAGATATATTTAAATAAAATATCAGAAAAATTACAGTGCTATACTTGATCTAGGGACAGGAGCATGAATTCACGTAAACTCATACCTCTCCATGTAAATCCGCCCCTAATAAGAGGTTTTACATTCGATTAAAAGTAATTTCCAACTGATCTTCTAAATACTTTTAAGTCGAATATGTTACATTATATTCACTCCTCCTCCCTCTTGTACTTTCATAGCCCAAATATCAACACAGACATTGCAAGTATTTTCACTAATACAAACATAATTTTCCCAATCCGTCTACCATTTCCTCCATGATGAATCTGAACCTGACCTTGATTCTGATGCAGTGCATGTGGGTTAGGACTAGGATTCCAATATGGAATCTCATAAGCATAGCCACCAAAATATTGTGTTTGAGGGAATACAGAAGGTGGAACGTACGTCGTGATTCCTAGCCATGTTGTTTTCTTTTCACATTGTACCACAAGACAACCCATATGAATATCGAATTTACATAGTTGACACCTATAACGCCATGAAGAAGGGTTACATGCTCCTCTACAAACAGCACAGGTTCCTGGTTCGGACGAGGCTAAAAGCCTTAAAGGATGAGCCTGAATTTACAGTTATCATCAAAATACTTGCAGAATTATACAACACTTTGTAACTTGTGATCCAACATGATATAGAGTTTGTGGATTAAACGTATCCTAAATTTTCTAGCCTTTTAATTAAATTTAATTGCTTAATTACATATTAAATAATTATGATATAAATTTAATAGTCTATTTAAACAAGAGAAGTATATTTCTGGAAGTATATATGCAAACAGGCTAACACCTCTAGGTGAAATTCAAAAATAGTCAGATGTACAATTGGTAACTGAAAAATAGACACAGTTTCAAAAGTAATCGAAATTTAGCTATTTTTCATGTAAAAAAAAAAATTTTGAACAAAAACACTGTTAAAAATCTGAAATTTTTGCATATGAGCTTCTTGCATAACATGCTGAAATTTTATAATGTGCTGAAATTCTATCATAATATGCTAGAAGTTTATCCTCCTAAAAGATGGGTTAGAGAATTTGAACAGAAGAATAAAGAGAGTACTCCGAGACGAGAATAAAATACATTATATTTTCCTTAAAGAAATATTACTCCCTCTGTTTCAATTTAGATGGGGTAGTTTGATTCGGCACCTTAAAATTGAATTATCTCCAAATTTAAAAATGTGTCTTTTATTTTAGAAAGAACTATTCGCAAGAGGTGTCTTTTTCTTAACAAATTTTTGTAGTTAATCATTTAAATCATAAATAAACTAAAACTATCATAGAAATAAGACCTAAAACAAGTAGTCCTTTATTTAAAAATACAAGAGTACTTGGTGTTGGTGGGTCTAATTAGCTAAGTATAAATGGTGGACCTTTTATTTTTGGTACAATATTGATGGGATAAACAAAGATGATTAGATATTTCCATGGATAACTAATTCTATTATTTTAGCGCAAAATTTATCCTGAGATTAGTTAATACTTATAATCATATATAGGATAAATACAATGCTAAATTCTATCCTATATTACTTGTCTGCCACTGTACAAACTATCTTTTTTTCTTCTTCGGTGCAAGCTATCTAACATTATATAAATCACGCAAAAAATAAGAAGAAATGTACAAATTAGGTGTTGTTGGGTATGCGGACTAAATTATCACGGAATTATACTCTTAAATTTACAATCTCTATACTAATTTATCCTACCTAAAAGGAAAGATAAAATAATCCCAAGTTTAATCGGATAAGGTGGAATATTCAGGATTAATAAGTCTGAGATTAAATTTATACTATGTGTGGTTGATGCTATAAAGTTATCTTGATAGATTTATAGCATCAACCACACATAGTATAAATTTAGCTTTTCTCCCATTTCCCCCTCTTCATTATGTATAAGTTTTCATATTAGATTGTTTGATGTTTTCCATCCACGATAACGGAAGGAGTATATAAATTCAATACTACACTTTTCCAATTAGATAGTTCAGATTTCTGGTAAGTTACCTGATGCAGAACATGGCGCAAAGTTTCAGGCAACTGAGTACAGAGAGGGTGGACATCGAATTCACAGAGCTCACACCTACAAAACAAGCCTTCAACAGAATCGCAGCAGACGTTGCAGATGCGATCGAACTGGCGATTGCCTTGTGGCTTGCGGACGACGAGCTTGAGTGAATGGTACGGATGCATAAAAGAAGAAAGATTCATTGGACATGTTCCACAGTATTCATGCAGGTCAAATTTGCAGCCATGGCAGTGATATCTTTTACCTATGCCTGGGGTCTTGCAACCATCACATAGATATCCAGTGTTGGAATCACATAACGTTAATGAATGTTTTGTGTGTGTAAAATGTTGTATGGTATTCTTTATGAGAGGTGCCATTTCTTGAAAGAACTCAGAAGCTAAGAATTTGGAAATAATGGGACCTCAAAAGGGCAAGATGACAATATTGGAAGACTTTATGTAGGACTTTGCTCCAATGACCAAAGTCTGTCACTGGTTTTTTTTTTCATAAATATATCTAAATACATCAATTAGATATCTACTTAAGTATTTCATCTGTAACCAACTGGATGCTTCCTAGCAACTTCGATGTTATAAGATATTAGTTGTGTTGGACTGGTTCAACCATGATGTTTTCGTGAAATGGGGAGGAGCTAATGCTCCCATGAAATAACAAGTATGTGACACTAATTCTTTTAATTCATATACACTAACGGTGTAAAGAATTTTTATACTATCAACAAAATCGTCTCAACGAAGTTGGTGGCCTAAATCCAAACTATATTAAGTTGTCCTTAAACTTATTTTATAAAATCCATACAATAATGAGACACAAAAAAACTTGTGTTTTCTGACTATAGATCAATCAAGCACGACAAAGAGAAATTTAAATAATTTATTTACAATATCAATATATAGAAGTTAAACTCCATCTTGTGTCCAAATATATATATGATGACAGTTCCATTGCTTAAGATTTTTACGTGTTAGACTTAGACGGCCCAAAGATACTCTTTACATGATATGATATTTTCTGTTTTGGACTAAACCTGTACGGCTTTCTTCAAAAGGTCTCACATCACTAAGTGATTCTTACACCTTATATATAGACTCACAATCTTTTCAGCTATATATTAAAATGGGACTTTGCACACCCAATAATCTCTCCCTAGAACTAGGTTCCATGGGACCCGCTATCACGATCCACGGGTCTCCCCTTGAACCAGTTCCACATAGCCTATTACCACGATCCACATGTCAATTTCCAAGACTCATTGTATGCCACCCACATTGTCAGATTATTATGACAACTGAAGCCTACAACTAGCTTCTTCTTGTGAGCGCACAACCCCGCACCATCACTATGCCATCTCTATACTCGTCCTGCCAAATTTGGGCTCTGATATCAGTTGTTGGACTTATACTACCCAAATATACTCTTAATATGGTGTAATATTATCGGCTTTGGGCCAAGTCTGCACGATTTTTCCCAAAGGGCCTCACACTCTTAAAAGAGGCTCCAATTTTTTTATCTACCAATGTGAAACTTTATTCGCACCAACATTAATTAAACTTTAAAGTGAACAGATTAAAGCCTATTGGTGATGGCTTTAAAGTAAATGGTATAATATTCATTACATGTCTATTATCGCAGGAAAAAGTTATTATTTTATACGAATTTTCCGTGTAATCTTAATTATCTAAGTACATGAACCTTGATGCTTCCTAATAATTTAATAGAATTTAAAGGCTTGGACGGTTTGATCTCTCGTTGTTTGTACAACTAGTGACAGTTTATAAGCAACTGCTGAACATTTTCACAAGGTGAAAATTAATTTCTTCAAGGATGACAGTGACTCGTGAGGCAGCTAGGTTGAAGGGTTCACATCTAAATTAGAAATCATTTAGAGACCACTGCTTCTTTTTAGGGACCCTTAACGCGATGTTGTTGCTCTCAATGTTCATCTTCACGTGACTGACTTTTAAGATTCTTTATGTATTCACCAAGTTCACAATACATTTACGAGTAAATTACGCTAAACATTCTTATAATAAGATTCAGTCGTAGATACATTTCTTATAGTTTTTAAGATCATACACTTAATCTCTTTATAAAATGGAAATCCAACACAATTATCAGGTTGACTAAAACTTTTCATTTTACAAGAGTGTTACGTGTGCAGACAATAAAATTGTGTCACGAAAATAATCGAGATCGAATAATATTGCAACAATCGTAGTATTTGATTTCAAACAATATGAGTCTTACAATCTATATGAATTCTCTAATTCTTCTTTCCAATAGTAAATAAATTCAAAGGCTTTTGAGCTTGATCTTGAATTTGAGTTTAATTGAATTTATTCATCATGGCGCTTTGTGGATCGCCACGAACAGTAATGAGAACAAGTAATCTTGATCTCGAACACCTTACACTTGATTTCGTTCTTAATCTTGAACTTGAACTTAATTGCTTTAGAGAAGTGTTTGATGCACGAGCTCTCTTGCTTCTTGTTATGAAATTCTAGCACGCCCAGTGGAATAATCTCTACCTCTCATCCCAACTTTTCAATCACCAAAGTTTAAGAACATCGAAATGACTTCACAGAAAGTCAACTTAAGGTCAACTTACACTAAGAATGGAAATTTCAAGTTCAATGCTGATGTGAAAAACATCCTCGATGTTGCCTTTGGAAGTTTTGGGCCAGTTACAAGGAGCAAAGCAAGCTCTTTAGGAAAACAAGCACTCCAAGCATCGACTGCATCAACCCCTATTTTCAGATCTTCATCCTCAAAAGGAGAAAGATCCTCTACAAGCACAACCCAAAAAGGGAACAACGTCGCCAAAAGGATCGAAAAGGTTCTTGTGCAACTTAGTTTATCTATGTCCAAGAAACCTTTCATGCAAGCCGATGATGATGGCTTGAGCGTTGGATGTACTCTAGTCTCCATTAATGAGACCTCTAAGCTCTATCCAATAAGGATCCGTATCATTCTTCATCCTCGGCGGCAATCATGCAAACAATGATTATTGAAACTTCAACCGTAAAGAACTACTTGCAAATTTGACAAAAGCAGTTGAAGGATTGTTAAAGCACGTGCAAGATGAAGATGTTAAACTTTTCAAATAAAAAAAATAAGTTAGATAGCATAGTAGAAGTTTTCTTTGAGAGATGTTAAACTACAACAAATTAGGCCTTTGACCACACATGAAAAGCGTGGCCTGAACTATCAGAAAGTGTGGCTTTTGATCAAAGGCCACACTTTTCGACCTAAGGCAACACTTTTCAAGGAGTGGCTTAAGCAAGCGTAACATTTGACCTAAGGTAATGTTTTTCCCTTCTCCATCTGCTTCTATTCCTCCCTCTACTATTTTTACTTCTTCTACCGCTCCTCTTTTGGCGATACCCCCTTCTATTGTCCATCATACAGAAGTGGGCTCTACGAGTAGAGGTGTTACTATGAGGAGTGTGACTATTGAAGTTCTTGCTAACAACAGCCTTTTGAGGAAATCTGGCCAGGCAGAAGTTTGGCTTGAGCCTTTAATTGGCCCAATTGAGAAAGAAAAAATGAATAGCCATAGCTGTCTAACTTTGATGGACGACATAACTCATGCTACCTTGAAGGTATTTTCCTTCTTTCTCTACTGTTGCAAAAATTCTTTCTCTAGAATTCTTATTTTCCTCCTTTATCATTTTCAGGCCAATCTTATTGGTACAGAGCTGACGAGCAGAGTTTCTATATTAGAGAAGGTGGCACGTGACTCTGAGAAGGTTGTTCTTGATTCAAAAAAGGTAGCTCATGATTCTCAGTTGGAAGCACCCAATTGCAAGGAACAGTTTGATAGTGCACAAATTACTATAGAGGATTTGCAAGAGAATAAGAATAATCTGGAGTAGCAGATATAGGTATTAACTTCAGAGTTAGCAGTTTCCAAAGCTTCCTCAAGTCAGGCGGAGAAAAATAAAGAGCGCCTCGAGTCTTCTTTCTCAGAGCAATTATCTAGGGCAAGTGAGGAGATTAGAGAATTGAGAGTTTTTTTTAATAAAAAAGAAGTTTATACTGGAGATCTAGTGCAAATTTTGACTCGGACACAAGAAGATCTGCGAACTTCTACTGACAAGGTGCATGCCTTGGAAAACTCTCATGCCTCTCTTCAAGCCTCTTACAGATTAGCCTTGGCTAAAAATGAAGAACTCAAGAGCAAAATTGCTACTTGGGAAAGAGATTATGAGCTCCTTGAAGATAAAACTGCCGTTGAGGTAAGCTGGGCTTTTCTAAACTCACGTCGTGATGCCTTAGTTGAGGCCAGCCAAGAAAACTTCAACCTGGAGTTAGAGTTAGTAAAAGTTATGGAGCCCATTGAAAAATCTCAACAACCACTGGACTTCCCTTCTCCCGCAATTGAGGCTCCCGAGGATGAAGTTCCTGTGAGTGATGGCTGAAGTTCCTGTAAGTGAAGCTCCCGAGGCTGAAGTTCCTATAAGGGAAGCTCTCGAGGCTGAAGTTCCAGTTAATTTTGAAACTAGTACGGGTATCACGACTCTTTCAAGCCCCATCGAGCCTACTGCTGCAAGCCAAGCTGAAACCGTGTCTGTAAATGTACATGCTCAGATTGAAACTGTTGCTCCTAATGTTCCTGTTTCACTTCCACAATCTTCTTAGTGACCAGTCTTTTGAAATGAATTTGTTTTTGTTTCTTCTTCTTAGAAAATGATAATCAAACCCTTAGTTTCTTTTAAAGGTCATTTTTAGAAGTACAAATCCCCAAGTCTTGTTATGGGGTATTTTGTATAGACAATTTGATGACTAAGTTCGTACTTAGTCTTTAGATTTAAATATTAAGAAGCTTTTATTATCGTTAAACTTCAGTTTGTTCTATTCTTGCCTTTTACTTTTAAGGACTTAAAGAATAGTTTGCATTTTTGTTCTCTAAAAATGATTCTATGAACTTCATGGCTAAATAACATGAGTTTTATAAAAGAGGGCCCTTTTATATTTCTGCACTTAATGAAGAAGATGTCTCAACTTCATAATGATGTTATCATACGATAAAAGAAATAGGAACACACATATTTTTTTAAAATAACTTTGACAAGTTTTTATTTCTGAACCTTGGCAGGTTTTGAATAATACTTTATATGTATTTGAATTACATCTATAACTTTCTCGTAACTGTTTTCCTTGTAACAGATTTTTACAAAAGAAGAACAATAGATACAGGGTTTTCCTTTGTAACCCGTTTTAGTACATAGTCTTCACCCTAACTGTTTTGAGGTACACTGGATCTACTCAGCTCCAAAACATTAGTAAGGGTTTGAAAGGTGACTCCATTATTCTCATAGGAAAGAAGACTATGATGAATACCATAGTTCTTCATAATTTTTACTCCACACTTGACTCTTCTAGGCTTGATTTTTCCTCAATCTTCTTTGCCTTCTTTATGCACGTGACTATGTATATTATGTAGTCCCCCAAATGTTTGAGTGTTGAAGTATGAAACCTCGAACACTTGATAGTTCCTCACATTTGGTCCTTTTCTTGAAAAGAAAATACATACGGGACTCGGGGGTGCGATTTATAGATGAAGACTGCTTAACCCGTTTATATTTCTATCAGAATAATTGTAACCCTGGACCAGGAATTTTAGTTTATTCCATTTTGCCTTACAGGTCGTGACTCATCATTTAGTACGGGTTAGCGTTTTGCCTATCATCTAAAATAGTTAGTAAAATTTTAATAATTCAAAGATAAAATTTAACATGGTGATACCTGACCGTGGGTATTTCTTCAGAAGTAGTATCTCTTCAAATGAACAACATTCCAATGTGAAAGTAGCACCTTCCCGTCCATTGTCTCCAGTTCATATGCTCCTTTTCCTGCAACATTAAGAACTCTATAGGGTCCTTCCCATGTTGGACTTAATTTCCCCGTGTTAGCAGATTTTGTAGACTGAAAAATCTTTTTGAGCACGAAGTCCCCAATTTTGAAGAATCTGAGGCGTGCTTTCCGGTTGTAATATCGTTCTATGACTTGTTTTTATGCAGCCATTCTTATTAGTGCAGCTTCTCTCCTGCCCTCGAGTAAATCAAGATTGACCCGCATTTCTTCATTATTTGATTCTTCCGTTGCATATGTAAACCACATTCTTGTTTTTCCTATCTCAACTGGAATCAAAGCCTCAGCTCCATAAACCAACGAAAATGGTGTTTCGCCTGTACTCATTTTTGTAGTTGTATGATAAGCCCATAAAACTCCAGGTAACACTTCAGGCCAATTACCTTTTGATTCCTATAAACGCTTCTTTAAATTATTAATAAAAACTTTGTTTGTTGACTCTGCCTGCCCATTGCCCACTGGATGATATGGTGTGGACGTAATCCTTTTAATTTGCCAACTTTGAAAGAATTCCGTGATTTGAGCTCCTATAAATTGAGAGCCATTATCACATACGATCTCTTTTGGCACTCTGAATCGGCATATGATATTTCGCCAAATAAAATCCTTGACTTCTTTTTCTCATACCTGCTTAAATGCTCCTGCCTCTACCCGTTTAGTGAAATAATCCGTGAGTACGAGCAAAAACTTTACCTGTCCTTTTGCTTGTGGTAACGGACCCACGATATCCATTCCCCATTTCATAAATGGCCACGGTGCTATGACTGGATACAATAACTCTGTTGGTCTATGCATATTGTTATCGTACCTTTGGCATTTGTCATATTTAGATATTTCCTCCTCCATTTTAGGCCTGTAATAACCTATCCTGATTAATGTCCTTACTAATGATCTTCCTCCAGCGTGATTTCCACAATATCACTCGTGTGTTTATCTCATTACGTACACTATTTGAGAAGGTCCGAGGCATCTTGCTAAGGGACCACCGAATATTTTACGGTAAAGATTCCCTTGTTTTAAACAGTACCGAGCAACCTTTTTTCGAAGTGCATGTGCTTTTCTCTTATCATCAGGGACGGTACCTGTAATGACCCGACCCGTCGTCTCGTGAGTTACCACCCCATTCTTCTAATTTTCTATTCTACATGCTTCGTTATTCGTGTCATATGTAATCGAGTTGATTTGGAGTAATTTTGATAAGAAATGAGACACTTAGTCTCTTTAAGGAAGGTTTAGTTTGGAAAAGTCAACCAGGAGTTGACTTATGTGTTAGAGGGTCAGATGTGAATTCTGATGGTTCGGTTAGCTCCGGGAGGTGATTTGTGACATAGGAGTGTGATCGGAAGTAATTTTGGAGGTCCGATGTAGAATTAGGCTTGAATTGGCGAAGTTAGTATTATGGCGATTTCCGGTTGATAGGTGAGATTTTAATCCGAGAGTTGGAATGGAATTCTGAGAGTTGTTGTAGCTTCATTAGGTGATTTGGGATATGTGTGTAAAATTTCAGGTCATTCAGACGTGTTTTGGATAGGTTTTTGATCGAATGTGTGTTTTGAAAGTTTTGGAAGAACTTAGTTTTGAATTCGATGTAATTTGATGGTTTTGGCGTTGTTTGAGGTGTTTTGATGATTGGAACAAGTTTGTATGATGTTATAAATGGTGTTGGTATTTTTAATTGAGGTCCCGGGGGCCTAGGGGTGATTTTGGATGTCTAACGGGAATTTTGGAGTTGAAAAATGCAGCAGAAAAAATTGCAGAGAACTTTTGTTCTATGCGATCTCAGAAGGTTTCACGCGATCGCATAGAAGGAATTATGGGGGTTGTTTCGTTGTGCTATGCGATCGCATAGGGAGTTTTGCGAACGCATAGAGTAATTTGAGACCCTGGAAATTTGTTCTATGCGATCGCAGGAGGCTTATGCGATCGAATAGGGTTAAATTTGGAGCTGGAATTTTGCTCTATGCAATCGCATACGGTTAGCTACAGTGCCCTGGAATTTTGTTCTACACAATCGCATAGGGTTAGCTACAGTGCCCTGGAATTTTGTTCTATGCGATTGCATTAGATCTGGGTAGAATTTTAAAAATATTTCATCCGCGAACCCCCCATTTTCCCACCATTTTTGGTCATTCTTGAGAGCTTTTGGACAGGAATCGAAGGGGGTTTTGACGGGAAGTGATTGGAGGTAAGTCCTATGAACTAAATACATGATTTTATTGTGAAATCATCCTTGAAATTCATGAAAATATAGCAAAATTATAAGAAATTAGGGCTTGAAATTGAAATTCTAAATTTGGGATTTGAGGGGCCATTGGTGGTCCGATTTGAGAGATTTTTGTATGTATAGACTCATGGCGAGATAAGGAACTCGATGATGTAAAAATTTCTGAGTTTCGAGACGTGGGCCCGGGGCTCGGGTTTTGTCAAATACGTGAATTTTAATATTTTTTGATTGTTTTCGATTGGGTATTGTCTCTTTAGTATAATGCAACATATTCGTTGTGATTTTAAGCAGATTCGTCGCGCGAGCTAGACTTTTGGCTGTCTAGATGTGAGTAATGATTTTAAATGATGTCCTGAGGGTTTAAAACCCTGGATTGCACAACGTAGTACTATGTTGAGATGAGACACGTGTTGTATGACGAGTGCGGGGTCATTTACTATTGGGGATTGTGACTTGGTCCATTCCGGTTGATATTTTACCGCGTATTTGATAAAGACTTATTGTTTTTCACCATGATTTGAGCTTATGTCCATAATTGGGCTTCGTGACGCCTATTCGAAATCCTTTGTGAATTTTCATCACTATTTTCCTCACTAATTGAAATATTATTGGAACTCAATCCAACTGAATTGTACTGTTTCGTGAACTCATCTACATTTATACTCAACTTGAAATTTTAATGATATTTCTAATGTGGTTTGAGCTGAGCACCATTATTTTACTGATGTCCAAGGGGCTTGTGATTATTTTCTGGACTGATTGAGGCCGATGGCCATATATGAGGATATGTTGAGTGATGTGAGGAGGCTTTCAGGCCTCGTGTGTGATGTGAGAAAGCTTTAAGGCCTTATGTTGATGTGACAGGCTTTAAGGCCTTATAATTATATAGCGCTTGGGCCATAAGGGGCCCCTCCCGGAGTCTGTACACCCCCAGTAAGCGCGGGTATCCATGTGAGTTGGGAGTGAGCCTAAAGGGATGATGTGAGTTGGGAGTGAGCCCGAGGGGCTGATGTTGTGTTTTGTGAGTTGGGAGTGAACCGTGGGGCTGATACTGTACTGAGAGTTTGATATTGAGCCCGAGGGGCAGGTTTCAGATTATTTCTTACTTTTTGAAATTATTTGTCTTCACTGTTTTAAAAGAGATTTATCTGATACTTCATGGTTTTATTGTGTAACTGATTATACTGCTTGAGATAGTGTTATTTGTGCCTTTATGAGATTTCATGCTTTCAGTCATTATTTATTTTTATTACTCACTGGGTCGGAGTACTCACATTACTCCCTTCACCATGAGTGCAGATACAGGCAGAGCTGAGTTCGCTCCTGAGCGATGATTCTTTCTAGACCAGGCAGTGACTAGGAGTAACGAGGTAGTTGTTGACGTCCGCAGCCCTATTTTCTCCTTTATCTTCTGTTATTTATGATATTTCCTGACTTTGTAAAATTTTAGTAAACTCTGTAGTAGCTCATGACTTGTGACACCCCAATTTCGGGCTGAGTCGGGATGGTTTCCTTGTTTTATCACGTTTATTTCGCACTTGTGATTATATTATCTATGATTCAGACTTATTCATGCTAAGTAATTGCTAAAAGAAGTAGTGTTAATCTTTTGGCTAGCCTTGTCTTTACGAGAGACGCCATCACAACCGGGTTCGGGAATTGAGTCGTGACAAGTTGGTGTCAGAGCCTAGATTACTAGGTCTCGCGAGTCATGAGCAGGTTTAGTAGAGTCTCGCGGATTGGTACAGAGACTTTTGTATTTATCCTCGAGGGGCTGCAGAACCTTTAGAAAAAAAACTTCATATTCTTGAAATTCTTATCGTGCGTCCATGATTCAGCTTGAAAAGTAACTCTTACAATTCCTTCCACGTGATTGTATGCGTGAACGAGCGCTCAGTATTAGATGTGCATTGATGGCTTGTAATTCCCCGATCGAAGGGCGAGACGTGATCTCTGTGAGTTTGATGTTAGGCCAGTCTGGAGGACTTGAGGCCTGATACTTGCCTATGGCTTGAGCACCGAAGTGCTGATTGTGCGAGCAAGTATTTTGAACTTACATGTCTAATACTGTCCCTATTAGTGGGAATGATTGCTTGATAGCTACGTGATGATTATGTTAGTACTGCGAGATGTATGTATATGACCTGGAAGTGACGAGAGAGGTCTACTGAATGATAGATGAACTATTAAGTGTGTGATTTCCATTGTGATAGGATGTGTAGCCCCGAGTTATGGGCGCGTGAAGAATCTTTTCATGTCTCCTATTTGGAGTGAAGTAAATTTCATGTTACAGTATAAGTTTAGACTCAGGAAGATTAAGTGATTGTGCAATATGTATGACAGTGGAATGTATACAAAAATATTAACTAAAGGTAAAGCTAATGGGTAATTGGCTTATTAGGGGAAACTATTTGTCATACTAGTTAGATAATTCTGGGAGCTGAGATCTCTTCTGTAAATGTATTATGACGAAATCTATAAGTCGAGGAGCCCACCTTGAAGGTCGAAAACATTAAGGAAAGAAAATGTTCTTACTTGGTTGAATATCCAATAATGGAGGATCGAAAGGTATTTTCTCTGTGTTATGATTCAAATAGTTGCAATGTATGTACATGTATCAATTTTGATAATATAATACATGTAATATTGAGATTAATGTTATTGATATACATTGTGATGCTTTGTCAAGTTGTGGATGTCTTGTTAGGATGGTTTTGGTGATTCTATGGCAGGTGGATAGGCCCAATTACAAAGGAGACTCTGCCGAAATGTTTGAAAAATTTGGGACTTAGTAAAAATTTGGTCGCCTAGAGAGTGGACTTAACTGTTGTGTGAGTGAATGCAAGAATTGCAGAAGAGTTAAAATTTCAGATGATTTGTGTTTCCACAAGCTTATGAAGGAGTGAGTTTAATGTCACGATGGTATTACGGCAGCAATAGAGTATATGCGTTATGATTTCTTTAGCGCGTTTTGATCTATGGCTTTGAGCCAAGTTAGGGAGTTTGCTATTAAATAAGTTGATTGTGACATTTATGATATTTCCAGACTTTGTAAAATTTTAGTAAACTCTGTAGTAGCTCATGACTTGTGACACCCCGATTTCGGGCTGAGTCGGGATGGTTTCCTTGTTTTATCATGTTTATTTCACACTTATGATTATATTATCTATGATTCAGACTTATTCATGCTAAGTAATTGCTAAAAGAAGTAGTCTTAATCTGTTGGCTGGCCTTGTCTGCACGAGAGGCGCCATCACGATCGGGTTCGGGAATTGGGTCGTGACGGTACCATACTGCAAAAAAACAACAATTTCGCTCCTCCAATCCCAAGTTAAGTTATTAAAATTTACCTCATTCTTATCAAGTTCGAGAACTGAGTGAAATAAATGTATAACTGAGGCGTTTGCATCATTTGCTACATCAGCTGCGGATGCGAGATTAGCTAAGGCATCTGCTTCAACATTTTCATCTCTTGGTATTTGTATGACCTTCCAAGTTTGGAATTGCTTTATCAGTTCCCGTACCTTTTCCAAGTATTGTTGCATTCTTGCTTCCCTAGCTGTGTAAGTCCCCAGCATTTGATTAACCGCAAGTTGCGAACAACTTTTGATTTCGACCTGATTTACACCAAGTTCTCGTGCCAATTCTAGACCTGCAATCACAGCTTCATACTCCGCTTCATTGTTAGTTATGAAGTGACATTTAATTGCTTGTCTAATGGTTTAGCCCGTAGGTGGTACCAAAAAAATCCCTAAACATGCACCTTTTACGTTAGACGAACCGTCAGTGTATAAGATCCAAGTTCCTGGGTTAGCTCCATTGAATACTTGCAATTTCTTTTCTGTTTCCAATTGCATTCCTTGGCTAAAATCAACTACGAAATCAGCTAATACTTGAGATTTAATAGAAGTTCTAGGTTGGTAAGTGATGTCATATTCACTCAACTCAATAACCCACTTAGCTAACCTCCCTGATAATTCATGCTTATGTAGTATATTACGGAATGGGTAAGCAGTTACTACATCAATAAGATGACATTGAAAATATGGTCTTAACTTTCTAGATGCCATGATTAAAGCAAGTGCTAGTTTTTCCAATTGTGGATAACGTGTCTCTGCATCTAACAAAGATTTACTAACAAAATAGATAGGGGATTGTTTACGTTGGTCCTCTCGGACTAAAACAACACTTACCGCTACTTCTGAAACAACAAGGTAAATGAGTAACCTCTCCCCTACCTTTGGTTTGCAAGTAACCGTGGATTTGACAAATATGTTTTCAAATTCCTAAGTGCTTGTTGACATTCTTCATTCCACTCAAAATGATCTTGCTTCTTAAGAGTCGAGAAAAATTTGAAGCACTTCTCTGATGATTTGGGAATGAATCTTCCCAAGGCTGCAATTCTCCCCATTAGTCTTTGGACTTCCATTTTACTTGTCAGTACATCAGGGATTTCCTCTATTGCTTTAATTTGTGCGGGATTCACTTCAGTACCACAGTTAGAAACAAGAAAACCCAAAAACTTACCTGACGCAACTCCAAATGCGCATTTTTTGGGGTTCAACTTCATGTTAAATTTTCGCAGTATTTGAAATATATCAGATAAATGAGATATATGATCCCTAGAATGCTGAGTTTTTACGAGCATATCATCTATATACACCTCCATTGTTTTTCCCAAATGCTCTTGGAACATTTTAGTGACCAACCTTTGATAGGTTGCTCCAGCATTCTTGAGACCAAAGGGCATTACCTTATAACAGTAAGTCCCCATGTCTGTCATGAAAGAAGTTTTTTCCTCTTCTTCTGGATCAATTTTGATTTGATTATAACCTGAATATGCATCTAAAAAACTTAATAGCTCATGTCCTGCAGTAGCATCAATTAGTTGATCTATGTGCGGTAAAGGAAAAGAATCTTTTGGACAGACTTTATTAAGGTCTGTGTAATCTACACAGACTCGCTACTTACCATTCTCTTTAGGCACCACAACAGTATTAGCTAACCAGTTAGGATATTTTACCTCGTGGATAGACCCAATTTTTAATAATTTCTGAACCTTATCTTGAATCACCTGATTTTTGAAAGTTCCTTGCTTTCTCTTCTTTTGTTTGATCGGTGTGAACGATGGGTCTTCATTTAACTTGTGAGTTATTACCTCCAGTGGTATTCCTGTCATATCAGCATGGAACCAAGCAAAACAATCCATGTTAGCTTTTAAGAATTCAATTATCATACATTTTATATTTGGGCTCATATTAGCTCCCACATAAGCCTTCCGCTCAGGCCACTATTCAAATAATACCACAGCTTCCAATTCTTCAATTATTGTTTTGATGTTTTCATTTTCTTCTAGCTCTTGAATTATGTTAGGTCTTAAGTCTACATCTGCCGTCCCTATTCAGTTGAGGTTTGTGCTGTGATACCCTCAACTACCTTCTGTGATTGCTATTTTTCTTCATTTTTTGTGCTCGTATCTACCACAGAATTAACACTCCTGGCCATATGTTGATCTCCACGAATTTGGCAAATTCCCTAAGGTGATGGGAATTTAATAACTTGATGTAGAGTTGATGGAACAACATCCATTTCGTGGATCCATGATCTCCCAAGGATCATGTTGTAAGTCATCTCCATATCTACTACTTGAAATTTAGTATCTTTAATAACACCTTCTGCAAAAGTTGTTAGTATTACCTCTCCTTTTATCACAACACTGGAATTGTCGAATCCAGACAGGGTATGCACCTTTGGTAGCATTTTATCTTCAGCTTGCATCTCACGTAATACCCTTAGTAGGATAATATTCACAGAACTTCGTGGATCAATCAAAACTCTTTTCACATTAGTATCATGTACAAGTAAATATATTACCAGTGTGTCGTTATGTGAAGATAATACACCATCTACATTTGCATCATCAAAGGTAATACTTTCTTCCTCCAAGACTTGTCGTACCCGCTTCCCGTGGGTAATAGTGACCTTAGAGACTTTATTGCATGCTGTGTATGTCACACCGTTGATATCTTCTCCCCCCTTATAACGTTAACGGTCCTTTTGGGCGAAGGTGGTTTTGGAGGCTCTTGCCTATTCATCATATAATCTTGCTTACCTTTTTCACTGAATAACTCGGTAATGTACCCTTGTTTTAGCAAATGATCCACCTCACTTTGTAAAAACCTGCATTCTGTTGTTTTATGTCCGTGATCATTATGAAACTCGCACCAATGATCAGGGTTACGGCGGTTTGAATTCGACCTTATTTATTTTGGCCATCGAACCTTGTCTCTCATGCTTCTCAAAACAGCTACGAGCTCGGAGGTGCTGGCGTTGAAATTGTAACCACCGAATTTCGCCTTTAAACTTATATCGTCATCTCGTGACTCATAATTATTTCGCTCGTTCCTGAACCTTGATGAGGAACCTAATTGCCTGTTTCTATATTTGTGATCGTACCTTTGATTATCTTGCCTTGACCGTGAATCCTTTCCCGCAGGTCCCATATAAGGCTCGCACCTGTTTTTACCGGATCTCCTTTCAGTCTCTGCACATCTTGAACCTACCTTTTCCTCCTTTTGCAATTTTGGAACAGTATCTTCCTTAATTCGCAGCTTCGTACTGTACCTGTTATAGACATCATTCCATGTTATAGCTAAGAATTCTCGAAGACTTTCCTTAAGTCTTCTCGTAGCTTCCGAGCTTTTTCATTCAAATTACTTGTGAAAGCTATGGCCGCCCAGTTTTCAGGTACACATGGCAAAGTCATTCTTTCACGTTGAAATCTATCCACGAAATCTCAAAGTAATTCTGAATCCCCTTGCTTGATTTTGAATATATCCTCCATTCTTTTTTCTACCTTTTGAGCTCCCGGGTGTGCTTTGATGGAAGGGTCTGCAAGCTCAGCAAAAACGTTTATAGAATTTTCGGGTAAAAGAGAATACCATGTTAGTGCCTCTTTGGTGAGTGTTTCACTAAATTTTTTGACTAATACTGATTCAATCTCCTGTTTGGTCAAATCGTTGCCTTTTACGCCCGTTGTGAATACGGTCACGTGGTCTCGTGGGTCTGTTGTTCCATCATATTTTAGGATATCATGCGTTTTGAACTTCTTTGGAATTGGAAGGGGAGCAGCACTTCGCTTCCAAGGCTGTTATGAATACTTATCCATATCCACCCCTTTGATTGCAGGTGGAACCCCGGGTATTTGCTCAATGTAGTTTTTTTGTTCCTTGAGCTGTTTCTGCAAGGTTAGTATTACATTTTGCAAATGAGAATTAACTGAATTACCTGGTTCTCCTTCCTGTGATTCACTGGGAGTTCCACCATTGCCAGAGTTAACAAGCCCAGAATGAGGATTTTCCAATGTGTTGTTATTCGGAGTAGGTGTGGGTGGTGCGGCAGGTAAGCGATTAACCATAGCTTGAACCACTTTATTGACATGTGCAACAATAACTTTTTGTAAAGAATCATTCACAACTTCAACATTTTCCTCTTCTTCTGCATGAGACCCCTCAGGAGTGCCTTCACGAGATCTCCGAGGAGAGATGTGTGGAGAATTATTATTTTGCTGATCTCCATCAAGTTGTTGGTGTGTTTGATTTTCTTGTGTGATTTCATTGTTGTTCGACATGGTGAAAGCAACAAATAAAATGCAGTTAAAGATAATAGATTATCAGATTCCCGGTAACGGAACCAATTTATTTAACCAAAAATTAGATTTTTAGTCAAAGCTAGAATTTACAAGAATACGGGTTACTAATAATCAAAAAAGTATATAAAGAAAGAAATTTAAGAATAATATGATCAGAAAGCAAGTAAATCAAAGTATATTCCAATAGTGTTTCGTGTCCCTACAATTGTTTGTTCCTTTTCCTTTTATAGCTATTTTGGGGATATGAGCCTTACCATTGTCATAATATGTAACGACCCGACCGATCGTTTTGAGATTTTGAACTTTGATCTCTAGTTTTCGGGCATGACTTGCCCTGTGTTATGTATTATGATTGATGTGGATCGTTGGTTTTGGTTTTCAAAAAAAAAATCGGAATGAATTTGAAAGAATAGTCTTAGTTAAAAGTTTTGAATTTGAAGGGTTGGACCAAGAGTTGACTTATGTGTATATGAGCTCGGATCGAAATTCTTATGAGTTGGCTGGCTTCGTTAGGTGATTTATGACTTAGGAGTGCGATCGGAATTGGTTTTGGAGGTCCGGTGTGGAATTTGGCTCGAATTGGCAGAATTAGTATTTTGGCGATTTCCAGTTGATGGGTGAGATTTTGATCCGAGGGTCGGAATGGAATTTCGAGAGTTACTGTAGCTTCGCTATGTTATTTAGGATGTCTGTGCAAATTTTTATGTCATTTGGAGGTGGTTTGGTTGGATTTTTTATCAAATGCGTGTTTCAGAAGTTTTTGGAAAAACATAGGCTTGAATTCGATGTGGATTGATGGTTTTGATGTTGTTTGAGGTGTTTTGTTGATTGGAACGGGTTTGAATGATGTTTTAGGATGTGTTGATACTTTTGGTTGAGGTTCCGGAGGCTTTGGGTGAGTTTCGGATGGTCAATCGGACCATTTTCTATATTTCAAAGTTGCAGATTTTCAGTTGTTATGTTGCAGAGTTTTTGGAGTTCGCGATCGTGGGGGATGTGTCGCGATCGCGTAGAAGAAAAATGGAAGGCATGCAATTTGTTCATCGCGTTCGTGACTGGTGGTTCGCATTCGTGTAAGGCAAGATGGTAGAGCTCCACGTTCGCATAGGACCCTTCGCGTTCGCGTAGAGGGATTTGAGGGTCAGGGACCATTGCCCTTCGTGCTCGCGGTTGTATGTACGCGTTCGCGTAGTTGGAAGAATTTAAGCATTGCGTTCGCATAGAGAAATCTTGAGGCCTTGGATTTTTGTGCTTCGCGATCGCATGACCTTGGTCGCGATCGTGATGAAGGGACTGTAGCTGGGCAGAATATTTTAAAGTCATCTTGTTTGCGATTTTGTGTCTATTTTCACCCATGGCTGCCCGTTTTTGGAGATTCTTGGAAGAAATGAAAAAGGGATTCAAGAGGAATCTACTTGAGGTAAGAATCTTGGTCTCAATACTAGTTTTTATCGTAGAATTGGCCTAGAAATTCATGGAAATTTAGCTAAATTGGAAGAACTAGGGCTTGGGATTTTGAGATTTTATATTGAGGATTTGAAGTGTCATTTGAACTCCGATTTTGGTATTCTTGATATGTATGAACTCAAGATGAGATGAGGAATCTGATTATGTAAAAGTTTTTGAGTTTCGAGAAGTGGGCCCGAGGCTCAGGTTTTGGTAATATTAGGATTTGTACCCGTTATTGATTGTTTTAGATTGGGTTTTGTTCCCTTAGCATATTGTGACGTATTCGTTGTGGTTCTGGTTAGATTCGACGCACGTGGAGGCCGATTTGAGGGGCAAAGGCATCGCGAGCGAGAGATTTCGCCTGTTCGAGGTGAGTAATGATTGTAAATGATATCTTGAGGGTTTGAAACCCGGGATTGCACAACGTAGTGCTATATCGAGGCGAGGAACGTGCTCAACGACGAACGCGGGGTTATTTACTATTGGGGATTGTGACTTGGTCCATCCCGGTTGATATTTTACCGTGTATCTGACAAGACCTATTGTTTTTCACTATGACTTAGGCTTATTGCCATACTTGGGGTTTATTACTGACTATTTGAAATCCTTTGTGAATTATCATCACTATTTCCTCACTATTTGAAATATTACTTGAACTCAGTCCAACTAAATTACACTGTTTCATAAACTCAGCTATTTCTACTAAAACTTGAGATTTAAATGATATTTGAACTAGTGTTTGAGCTGAGCACCATTGTTTTACTGATGCCCGAGGGGCTTATGATTGTTTTTGGACTGATTGAGGCCGAGGGCCATATGTGAGGATATGTTGAGTGATGTGAGGAGGCTTTCAGGCCTCGAGTGTTATGTGAGGAGGCTTTCAGGCCTCGAGTGATCTGTGATGAGGCTTTCAAGCCTCGAGTGTGATGTGAGAAGGCTTTCAGTCCTTATGTTGATATGAACAAGCTTTCAGTCCTTATGATGATATAGCTCTTGGGCTGTAGGAGCCCCTCCGGAGTCTGCACACCCACAGTGAGCGCGAGTACCCACCTAAAGAGGATAAATTTTAGACAGTCGTAACAATGAAACTGTATGATGCGTTTGGTCAGGTAACAATGACTGACCAGGGATAACACCGTGCGGTCATGTAATAATGGCTGACCAGGAACAAAAATATTGCCCGAGGGGCTGGTACTATTCTATGTGATTGCCCGAGGGGCGAGTTTTATGTGCTCATTTTGCATACTTATTATACTGTGGTATTTGAGCCCGAGGGGTGGATCTCTGTGCATAGCGGCACTAATTATTTTGAAATTATTTTCGCAACTGTTCAAAAGATCATTTTCAAAAGAGGTTTAAAACTGAGCCAAGAATTTCTAAAGATTTCACAGTTTCACTGATTTTCTCAAGGATTGTACCTTGCTTCTATAAAACATGATGATTGTTATATGTGATTTCTTACTTCTCAGTTATTATTTACCTTTATTAGTCACTAAGTTGGAGTATTCACTTTACTCCCTGCGCCTCGCGTGCAGATGCAGGTATTTCTTCACCCGGTAGCGGGTTTTGAATTGCTGGAAGATTTTTCTATCGTAGCTGAGCAAGGTGATCGACAGCGTTCGCGGCACCAAATTTCTTCCTTTTATTCTAAATTCTATTCTGTATATTACTGGCCTTGTAGTTGTATTTAGACTCTTCTAGATGCTCGTGACTTGTGACACCCCGGTTTGGGTTGTGTTTGGTTATACTTCCGCAAAGTAATATTATTGAATCATCTTTAAAATTGGTTATTCATGTTTATCTATTTTTTTGAAAAAGGCAAATAGGGTTGGCTGGCTGGCCTTGTCTTCACGAGAGGCGCCATTACGACCGGAGCGGGGCTTGGGTCGTGACATAATAAGGCTATTATGGGTAATTAATGACTTTGAATGCTACATTACATAATCATATACATTAAATACATATTCTCTAAAGTTTCCAATATTTAATACTCATTAAATACTGTATCTAGACTCTTATTTGCTGTCAGATTCATTCCTTTGATTCTTCACGATCTTTGAGATTTAAATGTCTTGAATAGGTACCAGCGTTGAATTGCTTGTATGATTGCTCGTGTCTCTTGTATTACCTTGCTCGTATCTGTTGTTGCTCGTACCTCTTAACTAACCTTAATTCTTTGACTGTTTGACCAGTCTACGTGTCATGACACGTCATCTCCAATATGCAAACTAAATTTTTCTCAATACAGCCACCAAAGAGAAAAGTTGTGATAATTAGAAATATCAATGGCTTACATTCTTAAGGTAATTCTAGTAACCCTACCGAGAGAACATAATAATTTTCGGAAGCAAGTTACTGATAAAAGCAAACAACATTTCCTGTTGATTTGTCTATGCTCTATGCTTAGAATATTACTGCTCCTCTTTCCCAAAAAATACCACCATCTCTAGCTCTATGTCGTAGCAGTAGCACCAATTGGAAACCCCTTGTAATCATTAGAAGGAGATAAAAATAGTAATAACATTGCATAAAAGAGAAGTCCCCATCCAAATAATAGTACTAACATCTTTATTTAGTAGGAATAAACAATAAACAATAAATAAGTAAGAATTGGACTATAAGTTTAAACCAGAGGAATGTGGAAGATTAAGGTGTCACAACTTGTGTGTTACTTGAATCATTAGTACAAGGATAGGGTAGCTAACACACATCTAAATAACATATTTGAAGTTATAAATTATAAGTACCTTGAATGATTCTATTGTTACTCCAGCTTGAGTAATACTAGAGAAAACCCCTTTATTGTTGAGGTCATCGTTCATCATTGACACAACAAACCTATAAAATAAAGGATTAAATCAGAAACGTTATTAGATGCATTTCTTTATTTATCCAGAAATAGAGAAAAGAGAAAATTTCAGCACATGTCACTTTTCATTCTCTCGCACACGATATGAGAATTTTTCAACTATAATACTAATAAATAATTATATTAGCACAAGTCTGACATTAGATTTCAATCACTACATACTTTGCAGAAAGGTGACTTGTAAGTTGAATCACATTTTCTTGTCGGTAAACCACTGCAAAATATGATAGAAACAAAAAATTCTTGGATCATCTATTCTTGTATAAATTTCAAAAGAATTAGGGATAGACACAAGATAATCTTGATACTTAACATAGTACAAATATTAGATATCTTACCTATGTTTGTACTATAATTGTGGGATTCCCATAATTTTCAGGAAATACAGTTCATTATACTTATGTTGCCCCGAGGCACTATGAACTGTCATATTGACTTTACCTGCAAATCCAAAAATATATCGTCAGTAATTAGATGTTTAATGAGTAGTGTCATAACAATATTGTCTTTTGTTATCCAACAAAGTGAAATCAATGTATGATTCTACTTACCATGTCTGGTATTAATACTGGCTCCCCTAAGCTCAATACTATAAAAAGAAAAAGTAATTGTTAGGCATGAATGAGTTCTTAAGTTTAGTATTGTATTGAACCAGCGAGGTCAATTGACCATTAGTAGATGTCTTATCATACACAAAGAACAGAAGCACAAGATACACCGGAAAAATATTCATGTGCACGTTATCTTTGACAAACATGTTTATATCCCTGTATATAGAGCATTTTTATGAAAAACATGATTATTATTTAGGTGGGAGCCTGATGATATTTGAAAATCGAATACTGTCCAAAATAGAGTATGGTAATAAGTAGGTAATTTTACCACATTAAGAACAAATTCACTTAAGATACATACAGAGTAATTTTTACCTAAAGAGAGACAAATCGCAAAGTTACACTAAAGAAGGTTTTGTTCATTAGGGGAGGGGGGAGGTCGGTAATTTCTTCAGTCTATTACTAAGATTTAATATGACATGAAAGCAAGCCACCATGCTTTAATAGAAATTAGTAATAGTATGTAGTTTCTTTGCTTATTCAATATTGTAAAATACTAAACAAAAAATTAAAAAAGAATAAGATTGCAGCCTACATATTAAGACATGGCTATGGAGAGGAAATAATAGAATAGCATTAAAATATGGAATGACAAACTCAATAATATTTAGAGCTTCTAAGAAATAGAGACAGAAGCTCAAGTTTCATAAAAGGGCTTTAAGGGTAGTATAAGTAAGACATAGAGAAAATTTAGAAATAAATAATTAAATCATGTAATGAAGGATCATGAAACTGCCTTCACTTCTTTTTTATTCATAAGCTTACTTACAAGTTAATAGATATTCTATTTGCTGCCACTTTGTTCAATTTGTTTATCTTCTTACTAAAATTATATAATTTCCTATACCACTCTTATTGATTCACTATATCAAATCCAAACTTGTAATTATTTAGCCAAATATCTCCTGGTCCAATTAAAAAATTTGTGTGGTTAAAAATTATTCTAGCTCTTCAATAAAAAAAACAGAAGCTTTTAATTTTATTAAGTCAATCAAGTTGAGTTCCATCAAAAAATCCTGGTGTAACTAAATTTGTGAGTTCCGATCATTTTATTATTTAAGTGGACAATTCAAATACCCTTGGTATTCAATAAAAGTAGACACATGTAGATGAATCATTTTAGACGATTAAGCTAGTATAACAAAATTCTAATATAACACTTTCAAGCCTCTCATGCTAAACGGCTAAACCTATAAAAATTCTATGCATACACAGATACATTAAAAAACCTGCAACTCGTTTAACCAAGTTTTCCCCAATCTATAACAAAGTAACAGTATAAAAAATTCCCTAAAAAATCCAATTACTATGTATTTAGAAAAAAATCTAAATTCCAGAATTTTGTCAGTTAAATTCAAATACTGAATAAAAGTAAAGTGTACATATATATATATATGTAAAATCGAGTACTAACTTGAAAAAAATCCTATGTTGGTCTCAAAAGAAATTGATAAAGCCCGAATGCCAAATCTTTCTTGTTGTCTGGAGAAATAGAGTGACATAACTCAATCCTTAGGAGAAATCAAGTGAAGCAAATTCGAGCTCCTGCTTCTGAAGAGCATCGCCGACTGGGTGCAATCTTTTTTCTTTTCCTTTTATTGATGAAGATTTGGTGCAATCGACTATCTGATTTTGGAAGAATCAAGTGAAGAAGTTTTATGGGTTTCAAACCCTAGAGAAGGAGAGAAAGTTCAGACTTTAGTGGAAATTTTTAGAGGTAATAGTTTAAGTTTATATAGGAAACAATTTAAATGAAAAAAAAATTGTGCGAATATTTTTTACTTTAGACCACATTTGTACCGGATTGCTTTTAAAGTACCAAAAATAATGCTTGTAAAGCGTTGCATAATATCTGAATAAGCATTCTCAAATTTTTTAATATTAGGCAATGCTTACACGGTGTAGTCATTGTACACAAAGAGCACACTTTATGAGTGCCGCCTAATCTTTGTTGCCAAAAGCTCTTATAAAAGGTCAGCCATACATAAATGTTCCTTTTGTTACTTTTGGCAACACTTTTCAAGTGTTGTCTGTTATGAGTGTTGCCTTAGGACAATTTTGTTATAGTGCACATATCCCTAGTTTGGTTCCATCAATAGTTGGGAACAGTGAGTGCAAGAGCTTCTCAATCCTTTCAATAGCACAAGACACATTACTGACTTCATTAACCTGTGGAGGAGCTTAAGCCTCAACTTCAAAGATCGCCTTAGAGAAACTTTTGGCATCAAAATGGGCATGCAAAGCATGCATTATGGTCTTCGCTATATCTTAAAAGTCATAAAGCTCAAAACATTTGAAGAAATAGCAACTCGTGCTCATGATATTGAACTAAGCATGGCCATAAGTGGAGACCATGGGCTACCTGTCTTTGAGCCTAATGACGAAGAAGAACAAGAACAAGAAGGCGAGGATGGTGGCAAGTTTTCAACTGAGAATGAAACCAAAGAGTAAATGCATGTCGCTATTCTCCTCAATGCACGAGCTTATACTGCAAGTTATGATGCTCTTCAACGCACGAGCTTAAACAACATGTTATGATGCTCCTCGGCGCACGAGTTTAAACTGCAAGTACTGATGCTCCTCAATGCACAAGCCTAAACTGCAAGTTATGATGCTCCTTAATGCAAGAGCTTAAACTGCAAGTTATAATGCTCCTCAATGTAGGAGCCTAAACTGTAAGTTTTGATGCTCCTCGATGCACAAGCTTAAATTGTAAGTTATGAAGCTCCTTGATGCATGAGCCTAAAATAAACATACCAAATCTTCAAGTGCTAAAGCTCATAAAATTTGAGCCAAATATTCATGTCATAAAGCTCAACAAGTTCGAGCCAAATCTTCAAGTTACAAATCTCATCAGATTCGAGCCAAATCTTCAAGTTTCAAAGATTTTCAAATTCGAGCTAAATATTTAAGTCTCAAATTCGATCCAAATATTCAAGTTGCAAAGATCTTTAAATTCGAGAAAGTCTTCAAGTTGTAAAGATTGTTAAATTCGACCAAAGTATTCTTGCAAAGCTCCGTGTTGCACGAATATAAACTACATAAAAATATATTTTTTCCTAAACTATGTAATGACTTGATCCTCCTCGGTGGGGTATGTAGGCAACTTAGAGTTTCATTCTTATTTCAGTCACATAAAGAAAAGTCTATCTATCATGATGGCTAAGAGAAGCTGATAATGCTCTCCTCCAAAGCTCGAAAGATGGAGCACTTTATGTATCCTTTCTTCAATTCATGAGAAGGATATTTATTGTACTTCTTCACCAAGTTGCAATAAGGGGTTGTGTCACGCCAGAGCTTGAAGGTTAGGATTCTCCATGAACTTATTTACCAAATTGCAAAAAAAGGTCGTCCAAGGCAAGTCTCGATTGATGTCAAGTTTCATATACCTTTTTGCCTCCAAGAAGTAGGTGGTGATGGTAGAACCAAACCTATTGTTGTATGTGAAAGTAGACAAAACAAAAGAAAGAAAAATAAAAAAGAGATAAAAATATGATGTAAGTACTTACATCGACATTCTTGTGACGTAAGCGCTTACCTCGACATTTTAATGATGTACGCGCTTACATCAGCATTCTTATGATGTAAGCGCTTACCTCGGCAGGGCATTCAAATACCTATAAATAGGGGTCTACATTTTCATTTGTAGATCATCCCAAAAAACTTCTTCTTTCTCTCTTCAATTAATAAAGAGCTATTCTTTGTGTGGCCATGGAGTATGCAAAAATTGTCGAACCACGCAAATCTTGTCTTGTCTTGTTTTGTACAATTTATTGTTTCTCTTTCCTAAATATCCTTTTCCTTCTAGTATCTTTAAACGCTTCCCAACAACTGGTATTAGAGCACAGACAGTGTATTTCTAGTAGAAAAGTATAGTATTGGTGCATGTACATCACAAGAATAGTGCGACATTATTGATCATCGTTACTATTCAAAACCACTATTCACATAAAAAAATTGTGAAAAATGGCATCGGAAGAAGGGGAGGTTAAGATTTACAAGTTCAATGGCAAAGATTTTGGATTCTGAAAAATGCAAATAGTGGATTATTTGTCAAGACCCAATTCCCAAACCCGCTCGTGATGGCGCTCTCATGTAGACAAGGCCATCCAGAACAACGTAAACACCTCATTTTAACCATTAGTTATCATTAACAAATCCAAAACATGTTTAAAACAATTATAAATGTGGAAACAGCGATAATAGCAAAGGATACCGTCCCGATACAACCCAAACCGGGGTGTCACAAGTCATGAGCTACTACTGAGTTTGCTATAAGTCTACGAAGTAAAATATCAGATACAATAGTCTGAAGGAACTCAAATAACATAAAATAGGGGAGACAAGGGGCTGTGAACGTTAACAGCTACCTCGTAACTCCAACTGGCTACCTGGTTTGGAAGGAAATCAATGTTCAGGTGCGAACTTTGCTATGCCTGAATTTGCATACATAGTGCAGGGAGTAATGTGAGTACTCCGACCCAGTGAGTAATAATAATAAATAGTAACTGAAGGCATGAAAACACATAACTGCACAAGACAATTCTATATCAGGAAGTAAATCATGGGACGGGTCCCCAACATACTTCCGGAGCATAGAAACATGAAATACCGGATGCACGCCTGACAAGCTAGGTGGCAAGGCATGCTCATAAGCCACCTCCCCAATCCTCCTAAGTACCTCAAAAGGCCCAATAAACCGCGGACTCAGCTTACCCTTCTTTATAAACCGCATAACACCCTTCATGGGCAAAACCTTCAGCAAGACCTTCTCACCAACCATATAAGACACATCTCGAACCTTCCGGTCCGCATAACTCTTCTTAGGCGACTAAGCTGTACGAAGTCTCTTCTGAATCAGCTTCACCTTCTCTAAGGCATCCTGAACCAACTCTGTCCCTAATAGCCTAGCCTCGTCGGGCTCGAACCAACCAATTGGAGATCTATACCGCCTCCCATACAACGCCTAATACGGAGCCATCTGAATGCTCGACTAATAAATGTCGTTGTAGGCAAACTCAGCAAGCAGCAAAACCTTACCCCAAGAACCTCCAAAATCAATAACACAATCACACAACATGTCCTCCAATATCTGAATAGTACGCTCGGACTGCCCATTTGTCTGAGGATGAAATGCTGTGCTCAACTCTACCTGCGTACCCAACTCTTGCTGAAATGTCCTCCAGAACTGAGAAGTAAACTGAGTACCTCTATCTGAGATAATAGACACTGGAACACCATGCAATCGAACAATCTCCCAGATAAAGATCCCTGTCAGCCGCTCCGAAGAATAGGTAGTACATACCGGAATGAAGTGCGTGGACTTGGTCAGCTGATCCGCAATCACCCAAATCGAATCAAACTTCTTCAAAGTCCGAGGAAGACCACTCACAAAATCCATAGTGACTCTCTCCCACTTCCACTCGGGAATAATCATCCGGTGAAGTACGCCACCCGGTCTCTGATGCTCATATTTCATATGCTGATAGTTGAGACACCGAGCCTCAAATCCTACAATGTCCTTCTTCATTCTCCACCACCAATAGTGCTGCCTCAAATCCTGATACATCTTTGCGGCACCCGGATGAATGGAATTCTACGAGTTATGGTTCTCCTCCAATATCAACTCCCGAAGCCCATCCACATTGGGCACACAAATCCGGCCCTGCATCATCAACACACCATCCTCACCAATGGTCACGTCTCTGGCATCATCATGCTGGACCCTGTCCTTAATGACAAGCAAATGCGGGTCATCGTACTGGCACTCTCTGATGCGATCATATAAGGAAGACCGAGAAACCACACAAGCCAACACCCGACTAGGCTCCGAAATATCTATTCACACCAACCGATTGGACAAGGCCTGAACATCAACCGTAAAGGGCCTCTCCCAAAATAGAATATATGCCAAACTTCCCATACTAACTGCCTTTCGGCTCAAAGCATCGACCACTACATTGGCCTTCCCTGGGTGATACAGAATGGTAATATCATAATCCTTAAGTAACTCTAGCCACCTCCGCTGCCTCAAATTAAGATCATTTTGCTTGAACAAATGTTGGAGACTGCTATGATCGGTAAATACGTCACAAGATAAACCATACAAGTAGTGCCTCCAAATCTTCAGAGCATGAACTATAGCAGCCAACTCCAAATCATGTACAAGGTAGTTCTTCTCGTGGGGCTTCAACTGACGAGAAGCATAAGTAATAACTCTACCCTCATGCATCAATACACATCCAATCCCAACTCTCAAAGCATCACAATATACAGTGTAAGAACCTGAAGCTGATGGCAAAACCAACATTGGAGCTGTGGTCAAAGCTGTCTTGAGCTTCTGAAAGCTCTCCTCGAACTCGTTCGACCATACGAATGGAGCACCCTTCTAAGTCAACTTGGTCAAGGGCGATGCAATAGAGGAAAATCCCTGAACAAACCGGCGATAATAATCTACCAAACCAAGGAAACTACGAATCTTTGTGGCTGAGGTTGGTTTAGGCCAACTCTGAACCGCCTCTATCTTCTTCGGGTCGACCTGAATACTCTCACTGGACACCACGTGCCACAAGAAAGCCACTGAACTAAGCCAGAACTCACACTTGGAGAACTTTGCATAAAGCTTCCCATCCATCAATCTTTGCAATACAACTCACAAATGATGTGTGTGATCCTCTTGACTACGCGAATATACCAGAATATCATCAATGAAAATAATAACGAACGAATCCAGATAAGGCCGAAATACACTGTTTATCAAATGCATGAACGCTGCTGGGGCATTAGTCAGCCCAAAAAGACATAACAAAAAACTCATAGTGCCCAAATCTAGTCCTGAAAGCAGTCTTAATAATATCTGAATCCCTGATCTTCAACTGGTGATAGCCCGAACGGAGATCAATCTTGGAGAACACCCTCGCTCCCTGAAGCTGGTCAAATAAATCATCAATGCAAGGCAGGGGATACTTGTTCTTCATTAGTACTTTGCTCAATTTCCTGTAGTCAATGCACATTCTCATGGTGCCATCCTTCTTCTTCACAAACAAAACCGGTGCACCCTACGGTGACACACTAGGCCGAATGAACCCCTTATCTAGGAGCTCCTGAAGCTGATCCTTCAATTTTTTCAAATTCGTTGGTGCCATACGATATGGCGAAATGAAAATGGGCTGAGTGACCGGCACCCTGTCAATACCAAAATCAATATCTGTGTCCGGCAGCATGCCCGACAGATCTACAGGAAATACATCAAGAAACTCCCTCACAACTAGAACAGAATCAATGCTAGAAGTCTTGGCTTCAACATCCCTCACAAACACCAAATATGAAAGGCAACCCTGCCCAACCATACGTTGGGCCTTTATAAATGAAATCACCCTGCTAGGAACATAATCAGTCACACCATACCACTCGATCCTCGGTACACCCGGTATAGCCAACGTGACTATCTTAGCATGACAGTCTAGAATAGCATGACACGGAGATAACCAGTCCATGCCCAAAATAACATCAAAATCCCCCATGATCAATAGCAATAGATCAACTCGGGTCTCCAGACCCCTAATAGTCACTAAACATGAACGATACACATGGTCTACAATAATAGTATCGCCCACCGGGGTAGATACATGAACATATAAAGCAAGAAACCCTCAGGACGTACCCAAATGATGAGCAAAATATGAGGACACATAAGAATAGGTGGAACTGGGTTCAAATAAGACTGAGCTATCCCTATGGCAGACTGAAATAATACCTATAATGACAGTATCTTAAGCAATAGCATTTGTCCTGCCCTGAAGAGCATAAAATGAGCCTGACCACAGCCTGATCAACCTGCACCTCTGGGGCGACCCTTGACTGCCTGACCCTTACCCCTAGTTGGCGGGGTGGGTGCTGAAGAAACTGGACCAGAAGACAAGGGCTGACCCCTCTGCTGAGATGAGCTAGCAGCACGATGAGGACACTGCCTCCACATATGCCCAAACTCTCTACACTCATAAAAACTCCCAGGTGCTGGGGAATGGGACTGAAGGGAACCCCTCGCACCGGAGTGACTAGCTGACGCACTCGGCCTAGAGGAACCCTGAACAGACGGGGCACGAGATGAACTTTGTGCTGGAAGAGCGTTGAGTGAAGGCTAACTCTATTGAGGACCATGATAACCACGACCTGAAGATGCCCCACGATACTCGGGATGGGCCGACTAAGCCGGCCTAAAAGAACGACCCCTACCATGCTGGAACTAGCCCCTCGAAGGAGTGCCACCAAAACAGCCAGAACCACAAGGCCTCTTGGCCTCCCTTTCCTCTCGATCCTGACGGTGAACCGCCTCAATCTATCGATCTATATCAACCACCTCCTTGAGTGAAGCACCCAATACTCCCTCTCTAGTTATAAGAGCACGGAGATGGCAGTTAAGGCCATCAACAAATCTTCTAATACGCTCACGATCCGATGGAACCATCCAGACGGCATGACGAGCTAACTCTGAAAACCTCATCTTATACTGAGACACAGTCACATCTGCCTGCCGTAGCCACTCAAACTGCTTGTGCATCTCCTCTCTGTAGGACTGCGGTACATACTTCTCCAAGAAGAGAGTGGAGAACTCCTGCCAAGTCAAAGGTGCCGCACCAGCCGACCTACGCCTCTCATACAGCTCCCACCAAGTGAAGGCATCCCCAGTGAACGGAAAGGTGGGGAATACCACACCACTAGACTCAAGAATCCCCGTTGTACGGAGCATCCACTGACATCTATCAATAAAGCCCTGGGCATCTTCGCCCTCAGCACCACTGAATATCGGAGGTTGGAGTCTACCAAACCTCTCGAGGCAATGCTGCTCATCCTCCGGCATAGCGGGAACCTTGAACTACTGTAATGGTATAACTGGCTGAGCTGGAGGTGCCTCTGGAGTCTGTAATCCATGCACTACCTGCTCAGGTGTGCGAGCAGCGGGGGTCTGATTGCCTCCCCCAGCCTGCGAATTAGCTGTTGCTGTGGTGGCTAAAATTGCCTAAGCCAGGCCAGTGCAAACTGTCAAAATCTGAGGCAAAGTCTCCTAAAGACCCGGAATCACAATGGGCACAGTTGTTGCCTGAACTGGTGCTACTGGAGCCCGGTCCTGAGCTGGGGCAACTGGAGGATCCACAGGTGCTTCCCCTACTGCTCTGCCTCTGCCACGACCACGTCCTCGACCTCCGGTGGCCTCATTGGGTGGTACTAGTGGCCGTCCGTCACATCCGGTAGCTTGTTTCCTCACCATCTGTGAGAGAATAGAAGAAAGAAGAATTTAGTACTCGGATCAACATGTTCGCATGATAAGAATTTCAAGAATATGAAGTTTTCCTAAAGGTTCTGCAGCCTCCCGAGGATAAGTACAGATGTCTCCGTACCGATCCACGAGACTCTACTAAACCAGCTCATGACTCGTGAGACCTAATAACCTAGGCTCTGATACCAACTTGTCACGACCCAATTCCCAAACCCGGTCATGATGGCGCTCTCGTGTAGACAAGGCCAGCAAGAACAATGTAAACACCTCTTTTTAACCATTAGTTATCATTAATAAATCCAAAACACGTGTAAAACAGTTATAAATGCGAAAACAACGATAATAGCAAAGGATACCATCCCGACACAGCCCAAATCGGGGTGTCACAAGTCGTGCGCTACTACTGAGTTTTCTATAAGTCTACGAAGTAAAATATTAGATACAATAGTCTGAAGGAACTCAAATAACATAAAATAGGGGAGACAAGGGGCTGCGAATGTCAACAACTATCTCGTAACTCCAACTCGCTGCCTGGTGTAGAAGGAAATCAATGCTCAGGTGCGAACTTTGCTATGCCTAAATCTGCATCCATGGTGCAGGGAGTAATGTGCGTACTCCGACCCAGTGAGTAATAATAATAAATAATAATTGAAGGCATGAAAACACATAACTGCACAAGGCAATTCTATATCAGGTAGTAAATCACTTAAAGTAGTAAAACAGTAAAGTGTCAAATGAAATCACCTTTCAAAAATAGGTAAATCAAGTAAAACAACAAGTAGATAGTGAGTAGAAATCTTCCCCTCGGGCCCAGTATCAATCGCTCAGAATAGTATCAGCCCCTCGTGCTCAGTATCAGTCACTTAGCACAATATCAGCCCCTCTGGCTCACTCTCAGATCGTATGGGTACCCGCACTCACTATAGGTGTGCAGACTCCGGAGGGGCCCCTTACAGCCCAAGCGTTATATCAACATAAGGCCTAAAAGCCTTCTCACATCACTCATAAGGTCTGCAAGCCTCCTCACATCACTCACAACTCCTGAAAGCCTCCTCACATCACTCACAACACCTAAATGCCTCCTCACATTACTCACAAGGCCCGAAAGCCTCCTCACATCACTCACAAGGCCTGAAAGCCTCCTTACGTCACTCCAGCCACCTCGTGGCATATAACTGTATCTTACGCCCTCGGCCTCACTCAATCCAGAAAACATCATAAGCCCCTCGGGCATCAATAAAATAGTAGTGTTAAGCCCAAACAACAGTGGAAATATCAATTAAGTCTCAAAATTCAATTAAAGTGGCTGATTTTGTAAAACAGTATAATCAACAGGACTGAGTTCAAGTAGTATATCAAATAGTGAGTAAAGAGTGATAAAAATCTATGAAGGGCTCAAGTAGTCGGCATGAAGCCCAAAATATGGCAATAAGCCCAAATCATGTTGATAACAAACACATCTCAGTTAAATACGCGGTAAAAATATCAATCGGGATGGACCAAATCGTAATCCCCAATAGTAAATAACCCCGTGTTCGTCATAAAGCACGTGTTACACCTCAACATAGCACTACATTGTACAAATCCGGGGTTTCAAACACTCAAGATATCATTTACTATCATTACTCACCTCAAGCCAGCCAAAATCCTAGCTCGCTATGCCCTTGCCTCTCGATCCTGGCCTCCTCGCGCGTCAAATCTGATCAAAACCACAACGAATACATCACAATAGGATAAGGGAACATAACCCAATCGAAAAACATCAAAAATCACAACATTTGCAAAACCCGAGCCCTAGGGCCCACTTCTCGAATTCTATAAAATTTTACATCAACGGATTCCTTATCTCGCCACGAGTCTATACATATCAAGAACTCCCAAATCCGAGCTCAAATGTCCCATCAAAACCCAATTAGAAATACCAAAAATCAAGTCCTAGTTCTTCCCCCTTTTTGACAAATTTTCATGCATTTCTAGGTTGATTCTACCATTAAATAATGTATCTAGGTCATAGAACTCGCCTCCAATCAATCACAGTCGAAATCCCTTTCAATTCTCGTCCAAAAGCTCTCAAGGATGTTCAAAAATGGTGGAAAAATACCTTAGCTCGCGGAACAAAATGAAACTTTAAAACCCTTTCTGCCCAGACATTTTCGCTTCTGTGATCAATAAACCGCTTATGCGGAATTCTTCCGCTTCTGCGATGCTTCACTATTTTCCAAGAACCGCTTCTGCGGTCACAATCCGCACTTGCGGACTCCGCTTCTGCGGTCAACCATCCGCTTCTACGGAAATTCTCTCAATAGCCAATACCCGCATCTGCGATCCCCTTTTCGCATCTGCAAAACCGCATATGTGGCCCCTTTTCCGCAGATGCGAAAATACCTGAACCAGCAAACTTCTTAAATGCTACAAGTCCAAAATTCATCCCGATGGCCATCCGAAATCACCTCGAGGCCCCCGGGACCTCAACCAAAAGTGCCAACCCATCCAAAAACATCATTTGAACTTTCTCCAATCATCAAAACACCACAAACAACACCAAAACCATCAATTTACATCAGTTTCAAGCCTAAGTTCTTCTAAAACTTCCGAAACACACATTTGATAAAAAAACCCGACCAAAACACCTCCGTATGACCTGAAATTTTGCACACACATCCCAAATCATCTAAAGAAGCTACAGAAACTCTCGAAATTCCATTCCAACCCTTGGATCAAAATCTCACCTGTCAACCGAAATTCGCCAAAATACTAACTTCGCCAATTCAAGCCTAATTCTACATCGGGCCTCCAAAATCCCTTCCGATCACGCTCCTAAGTCACAAATCATCCCCCAAAGCTAACCAAATCACTGGAAATCACATCCAAATCCTATAACTCATAAGTCAACATCCGGTTGAGTTTTCCAAAACCAAACCTTCCTTAATGAGACTAAGTGTGTCATTTCCTTCTAAAACCAATCCAGATCGACTCATTCACCCAAAACTCTTATAATGAAATATAAGGAAGCAAAAAATAGGGGAAACGGGGTGGTAACTCACATGATGATGGGTCGGGTCGTCACATTATTTGTACCAAAAAAATTACACTTACCTCTGACCGAGGTGAAACCGAAGACTATGGCCAAAACGGATTGGGATCTTTCAGATCGCCAAGCTCTTGGTATTCTTCGTTTGACGCTAACAGAAAATGTGGTGTTTAACATCATTAACGAGAAGACCATTGCAAGCCTGATGAAGGCGTTATCAAATATGTACGAGAAGCCATCTGCTTCAAATAAAGTCTATTTGATGCGTCAATTATTCAATTTAAAGATGACAGAAGGTGGATCAGTCATGGAACATATCAATGAGTTTAATACAATATTGACTCAGTTGAGTTCTATTAATATAACAATTGATGACGAAATCAGGGCGTTGATTCTATTATCATCTCTACCGGAGAGTTGGTCTGCAACAGTAACTGCAGATAGCAGTTCATCAGGAAGTACCAAACTCAAATTAAATGATATTAGAGACTTGGTTTTAAGCGAAGATATTCTCCGAAGAGAATCAAGTGATTCCCCATGATTTTCTTTTAGTATAAAAAACATGGGAGAATCAACCAAAGAGGACAGAGTTATGGTCGTTGCAAATTAAAGTAAAGGAGAAGAGGACAATCCAAAAATTGCAAGGACATTACTTATTGGAATTGTGATAAAAAGGGTCACTACAGTAGCCAGTGTAGAGAACCAAAGAAGAAGAAGGAAGAAACCTCAGCAAATATAATTGCTGAACAAGTCAGTGATGTACTAATTTGTTGTGTAGACAGTCCAGTCGAATCTTGAATTCTGGATTCAGGTGTATCCTTTCACTCTACATCATGCAAAGAATTATTGCATAATTATATTTCTAGAAAATTTGGAAAAGTTTATCTAGCAGATGGCGAACCTCTCGACATCGCCGGAAAAGGTGAAGTTCATATAAAGACTTCACAAGGCACGCTATGGAAAATGCAAAATGTATGACATGTTCCTAGCCTCAAGAAAAATCTGATATCTATGTGTCAAATTGACGGTGAAGGATATACAACAACATTCGGCAATGAATCATGGAAGATAACCAAAGGGAATTTGGTTGTGGCACGAGGCTTCAAAAGGGGAACACTGTATGCAACTGCAATAGAAAGTGATACTATAGCAAAAGATGATCATGGTAGTGATACAACATTGTGTCACCGGAGGCTCGGGCATGTGAGTGAGAAGGGAATGAAGATTTTGGCATCCAAAGAGAAGTTGCCAAACCTAAAAAATGTTGAATTAGGTTTGTGCAAAGATTGCATTTACGAGAAATAAAAGAGAGTTAGTTTCTCAAAGGTGGGAAGGACACCAAAGAAAGAGAAGCTGGAACTAGTGCATACAAATGGGTGGGGTCCAGCTCCTGTAATTTCTCTAGGAGGCTCACGCTATTATGTCACCTTCATTAATGATTCCACAAGAAATGTATGGGTTTATTTTCTGAAAAATAAATCTGATATGTTTGTTACCTTTAAAAGATGGAAAGCTCAAGTTGAAAATCAGACATGTCTAAAGTTAAAAGGTCTGAAGTATGACAATGGAAGAGAGTATGATAGCCAAGAGTTCAAAGCATTTTGCTCGGCGAATGGGATCAGAATTATCAAGACAATTCCTGGAACACAGAAACAAAATGGTGTTGTTGAGAGGAAGAACAAAACCCTAAATGAACGAGCTAGAAATATGAGAATACATTCTGCATTGCCGAAGTATTTTTGGGTTGAGGCTGTTAACACGGCAACTTACCTCATAAATAGGGGACCCTCTGTACCGCTGAATTTTGAAATTCCTGAGGAGATATGGATAGGAAAAGAGGTAACTTTCTCACATCTGAAAATTTTTTGTTGTGTTGCTTATGCGCATGTATACTCTAATTATAGAGATAAACTTGATCCTAAAGCCAAAAATGTTTCTTTATTGGCTATGGTGATGATAATTTTGGTTATCGGTTTTGGGATGATCAGAATTGTGATGACCCAAAGGATCATCACCTGTTTTCTCTTTCATCCCGTACTTCCGAGGCTTTGAAAACCTCATTTTTACTTTCCTTTATTTGCATGTACAGTCCGGGAGTGTAGCCGAAAAGATTATATGTTAAATTCTGTGAAAAATTTCAAGATGTGGCTTTAAAATGATTAAAGTTGACTTTGGTCAACATTTTTGGTAAACGGACCCAGACCCGTGATTTTATGGTCCCGGAGGATCCGTAGAAAAATATAGGACTCGAGCATATGCCCGGAGTCGAATTTCGAGGTCTACAACCCGAGAAAACAAATTTTCTCTGAAATTGTTTTTCTGAAATTATTAAGGAAAATGGAAATAAAAATTAATTAATAGACTGTGGTATCAGGCTCGTATTTTGGTATCCGACGCCCGATACAAGTCTTATATATGATTTAAGCACTTTCTGTGAAATTTGGTCGAAATCGAACGTCATTTAACGTGTTTCAGACCTAAATATTTAAAATTTGAAGTTTATGAAGTTTGATGAAAAAGTGATGATTTTGAGGTTTGATTCCTCATTTATGATGTTATTTTGGCGATTTGATCGCACAACTAAGTTTGTAGGATGTTGTTGAGTTAGTATGTGTGATTGGTTAAGAGCCCCGAGGGATCGGGAGTGTTTTCGGAGGTGTTCGGGGTAGTTTTGGACTTAGGGAGTTAGTAGATTTTCTGCAATTTTTACACATGGATTTTCTTCATCGCGTTCGCACTAGCCCCCTCGCGTTCGCATAGCTTCAGTGTTGGTCTCCTTCGTATTTGCTTCTCCATCATCGCGATCGCGTAAGTCAAACTCAGGCCCCCCGAAATTCCCTCTTCGCATTCGCGAACGTGTAGCTTGACAGCTCTCTACATCACGTTCGCGTGGCCTTTTACGCGTTCGCATAGAACAAACCTGGACCCCCCCCCCCAGCATTTCCTTCTACGCGTTCGCGTTATCTTCCACGTGTTCACGATGACCTTCCCAGTTTACCCTTCACGAACGCGGTCCTCTTCCCGTGAATGCGAAGGGCATTTTTGCCCAGTCATTTTAATACTTCAAAAACAGAATAGTTACGGGTTTTTACTCAAATGTCACACGAGCTCTCTTCTCTCCCAAGCTTTAGGAAGCCATTGAAGTCCCTATTCTTCAAGACCACTTGGGTAAGTAATTTCCTACTTATTTCCTTCATTATCCTTCATTAATTAGTAAGTTTCTAAGCCTAAATCATATAATATAGGGTTGAAATTGGGGGGAAATGGTGGAATTAGGGCTTTTCAATTTTCTTTGATTTAGACCTCAGTTTGGGGTCGAATTTTAAAACAAGTACCTCATTTTGGGGTCGAATTTTAAAACAAGTTGTATATCCGGGCTCGTGGGGAAATGGGTGACATGGAATTGGTTCGAACCTCGGGTTTTGACCAAGCGGACCCTGGGGTCGATTTTTGGTATTTTTGGAAGAATGCTAGGAAATTCATATCTAGGCTATGGGATGTTGCCATTGAGTCTTTATTGATATTATTGAATTAATTATGCCTAGATATCATTGTTTCGAAGTCGGATTGTAGAGGAAAGGCGGTATTTGAGGATTGATTGCTATTCTTTGGAGCATTTGAGGTAAGTGTTTGATCTAACTTTGGCTTGAGGGAATAAGATTAGGGTGTTGTTTGATAATTGCTAAATGTTGAGTACGGTGTATAGGCATGGTGACGCGTATCTATACACCGGTGTCTATCATTACTGTGGGTCCTTGTTTGTACTTATTCTGATATTGTTATGACTCTACCATGTTAATTGATGAATCCTATGAAATGTGAAGAGTATAAGGATTGATTCTGAGTTGTAAATTTTTTGGAGCGTTGGCTAGAACAATAAAAAGTCTATTGGGTAAGAAATGAAGGAAATAGAAAGTATTATGATTAATCCCTTGCCGGGATGGTTTGAGTATATTGATTATTCTCCCTTGTCGGGATGTAAAAGTTATTGATGTTGCTCCCTTGCCGGGATTTAGCTGTTAATTATATAATTCCCTTACCGGGACATTACCTATTATTTATTTATCCCCTCGTCCCGTTTGGTTGTGATTACTGTTTGGGTGAGGAAGAGTGATAATGCACGAAGGGTCATTCTGTGCCATGTTATGATTGTATTTGCACGAAGGGTCATCCCGTGCCATGTTTTGATTATATTTGCATGAAGGGTCATTCCGTGCCATGTTTTGATTAATTGCACGAAGGATCATTCCGTGCCATGATATGAGAGTTATGTGAGGGAAAGCACGAAGGGTGATGCCTTGTACTTTATTTGATTGCTTTTGGTGAGAATGAGAGTAAAAGCACGAAGGTTGTTGCCGTGCAACTGTTGATTTTTCCTGCTCTCATTAATTATTGTTATTGCCCTGTTTCTTACTTATATTGTTGACTTTACATCCGGACTGTACTCCCCCATAGTATGCTCCCCTCCCTCTTAACAGTTTAATTTCTATATTCTTTCCTTTTATTGCATATATATATATATATATATATATATATATTGAACTGCACAGGTTGGTTTGGTAGTCCTGTCTAGCCTCGTTACTACTTCGCTGGGGTTAGGCCAGGCACTTACCAGCATATGGGGTCGGTTGTGCTAATGCTACACTTCTGTGCTCTTCTGCACAGATCACGGTACCAGAGCAGCTTTTGGACCACATCAGTAGGATATTGATCAGGCCAAAGTCCCTATTCCATGCTTTCAGTTTGTTTTTATTGTACCGAGGCAGACATTTATGTATTTTCTATTCAGACTTGTTTGTAGCACTCCTTAGTAGTTCGTGAGATAGCGAGTCCAGTATTGGGTAGAGAAATGTTAAACTTTCGCATTTTTGGGTTTTCAGTTATCTATATTTTAAAGACTTCCGCTTTTGTTTAAATGAATCGTTATATTTATATTGATATTGTTGAGGTGAGATCAAGGAATGTTTGAAATGTCTGGCTTGCCTAGCTCCGACAGTAGGCGTCATCACGACTCCCGATGGTGGGAAATCCAGGTCGTGACAAGTTGGTATCAGAGCACTAGGTTACATAGGTCTCACTACACATGGACAAGCTTGGTAGAGTCTGAGGGATCGGTACGGAGACGTCTGTATTTATCCCCAGAGGCTACGAAGTTAGGAAAATTCCACTTTTGTTCCTTCTGGTCGTGCGATTCTGTCTCTCAAATACTAATTGTCCTTCTACTCTATTCTTTCGCAGATGGCGAGAACATGTGCTTCTTCTTCTATCGTGCAGCATCCCAAGCCTCCAGTAGCAGCACCTATGAGGGGCAGAGGGCGAGGCCGTGCCGCAGGCCGAAGCAGGGGCAGAGCTCAGCCCCGGGAAGCAGTCCCAGAGGTGGAGCCTCATATTGACTATGATGAGGAGGTTCTAGCCCCAGCAACTCCGGTGGGCCCAGCTCAGGTCCCAGGAGGGCTCATGGTCACCCCAGATCTTCAGGACGCTTTAGTCAAATTGGCAGGCTTTATAGAGAGAGTTACTAGAGCGGGTTTGCTTCCAGTAGCACCAGCCACTTCTCAGGCTAGAGGAAGAGTTCAGACTCCTGCTACATGTACTCCAGAGCAGGTAGCTCCCCAGGCTCATGTCCCAGTGGTTCAGCTAGCTATGGCATCTCAGCTAGGTATTGCAGCCCAGGCTCATATCCCGGCGATGGAGCGGTTATGTCTTCGGATGCTTTGTGGAGACTTGATAGGTTCTCCAAGATCTTCACCACCACATTCAGCGGTGCTTCTTTAGAGGATCCACGGGATTTCTTATTCAGCTGCCATGAGGTCCTTTGGACTATAGGTATTGTGGAGACCAATAGGGTCGACTTCGCCACTTTTCGGCTTGCAAGATCCGCCAAGACTTGGTGTAGGGACTATTGTTTATCTAGACCAGCAGGGTCTCCAGCATTGACATGGTATCAGCTCGCAGAGTTGTTTTTGGAGAAATTTCTCCCAGTCACTCAGCAGGAGGTACTTCGAAGGCAGTTTGAGCGCCTCCATCAGGGCTCCATAACAGTCACATAGTATGAGACACGGTTCATTGATTTGGCATGCCATGCTATTGTTATACTCCCCACAGAGCGAGAGTGGGTGCGGAGGTTTATTGATGGATTGATTCAGCCGATCCGTCTCCAGATGCCTATGGGAGCTGGTAGTGAGATCTCTTTTCAGGAGGCGGCTAATGCGACCTGTAGAGTTGAGATGGCCCTTGCACGAGGAGGTGGTCATGTGTCGGATAAGAGGCCTCGTCATTCTGGTAGGTTCAGTGGTACCTCGTCTGGAGGTAGGGATTCTTATGGTAGAGGCCATTCACCGAGACCCTTTCAGTCAGCACTCCAGGTTTCTCATGGTACTCCGGCGATGGGGGTTCTCAGTAGCATTATTCTGATCAGTAGCCCATCAGTGCACCTCCACTTCAGAGCTTCCGGGGAGGACATTCAGGTCGACAGGGCCAGCAGTCTCAGCAGCCGAGGGCTTGTTATGGTTGTGGTGACCCCGATCACATTGTCAGATTTCGCCCTCGAGCCTCGGGTAGCTCTCAGCAGCAGGATCCTCGCCCCATGATTCAGACACCAGGTGATCCACAGCTCGCCCAGCCAGCTAGAGGTAGGGGTAGGGATCATAGAGGTAGAGTCAGAGACCGTAGAGGTGGAGCTCGAACCGGTAGAGGTAGAGGTCATCCAGTAGCCGATCATCCCAGAGACATGGTTCAGGGAGGTGGGGCCCAACTGCGGTGTTATGCTTTGCCAGCCAGGACAGAGGTTGAGTCTTCAGATGCTGTTATTAGAGGTACTATTTTGGTCTGTGATAGGGATGCTTCAGTGCTATTTGACCCTGGTTCTACGTATTCATAAGTGTTGTCTTATTTTGCACCCTACCTGA
>MU703323.1:82389-94210 GCA_026770625.1 Nicotiana glauca
GAGAGAATGATAATCATCGAAGGAGGAAGGACAAATTTGCACTACTGGAGAACACAGAAGGTACTAAAATAAAACAATAGTTAATAAGTTACGTGAAACTTAAGGTCAATGGTAATGCTTGGCCGATTATGATACTGGTGGCGTCTGGATTGGATACGGAACATAGAGATATGATATCACCGGTGGCATTTGGATTGGATTATATATATATATATATATATATATATATATATAAAAGAAAATTGAATAGTGTGCCCCCAAACCGATAAGCCGTGAATGAAAAATTTTTAATCCGTTCTCCGTACGTTAAACTGTTAACCCGATACCAATAAGACATTAAGCTTCGGTTCGGTTTTGAACACCCCTAGTTTGGGTGGTTAATGGATCGAATTTGGAATTTGAAAAACTTTTGAAGCTCCCAAGGTCTGGTGCAATCACACTTGCGGAGATTTGATCGCAGGTACGAGCGGGGGAACGTAGACGCAGCAAGGAGAGGGGTGTGTAGTGGTTACAGGTGCAAAGGATTTTCCGCACCTGCGCAGTCGTAAATGCGGTGAGGTTGAGAGCAGAAGCAAAGGGCAGCACAGTAGCGAGAAAGAGGTCACACCTGTGTTTGCACAGAAGCGGAGCTTGTTCCGCAGGTGCGAAGGTCGGGTTCCGGTGATTCACAGCAGAAGCGAGAGATTTTTTGTTTGCGATACTGCAGATGCGACTAAGTTGTCACAGGTGCAAAAAGCCTGGATAGAAATATAAACGTTGGGTTTCAGGGTTTTATCATTTGTTGACTTCGCAAACTCGGATTAAGGCAATTTTTTAGAGAGATTTCGAAGGGATTCTTGAGGTAAGTTACTTGTGGTCATTTTTATTCAATAATCTTGTTTCCCAATTTAATTTCCCACATAGTTTGTATGTTTTTGAGGGATAATTTTGGGAATCTGAGGCTAAGGATTTTGAGAGTTTAATTTGGGCATTTGAGTGACAATTTGAGGTCGGATTTCGGTAAATTTGGTATGGTTGGACTCATGGTTGAATGGGCTACCGAATTGTTATAACTTTTATTAAATTCTGAGACGTGCATCAGGGGGTCGACTTTTGAGTTGACTTTTTTTGACTTTTGATTAAGAACCGAGTATTTTCTTATGGAATTGATTCCTTTCGCTCGTGTTGAATTGTATCAAACTGTTTGTGGCTAGATTTGAGGCATTCGGAGGTTATTTCACTACGTAAGGGCGTGTTGGGGTAGAGATTTCCATTGTTCGATGTACGTAACACTTCTAAACTTGGATCTGAGAGTATAAACCCCAAAGTATGTGTTATGTGATTAGTGTTGAGGTGTCACACATGCTAGGAGACGGCGTGTGGCATGCACCCTAAGAATTATGATTTGGTCGAGTCCATAGAACTATATAGTTATTTGATCTTGCCATGATTGGATTATGATAGTTGTTTGATCTTGCCATGATTGAATTATTTGCTAAATCTCCATTGTATACTCAGTCACGGCTTTTATTTGCATATTATATATCTCAATCTCTGTTTGTCCTTAATTGATACATTATATCATCATTGTTTGGGCTGATTACCATGATTCTTAAGAGCCCGAGAGATGGGAGAGATTGATGATTGAGTGAGGCCGAGGGCCTGATTGTGAGGATATTTATGGGATCGGGATGCACGTCGTAACATGTTTATTTTATTCATGCCATGATTGGCTTATTATAGCGCTTGGGCTGGAAGTGCCCCTACGGAGTATGCACATCCACAGTGAGTACATGTACCTACTGAGTGCGAGTATTGAGCGACTGGGAGGATTGAGCGGATGTGAGGATGAAGTGACTGTAAGGATGGAGTGGATGGGAGGATTGAGTGACTGATACTCTGAGAGTATGCATATGATGTCATTACTGTTTTGTACTTAAGTTGGCATATATAATTGTCATGTAGATACCGAGATGCACCACATCTTATTTAAAATATTGAACTTGACGTGGTTAGCCTGTTTGGGCTTTAACCGTTGAACTTAAAAGCATGCCTACGTTGTTGTACTGAAATTATGTAATTGAACTGTATATGCAAAGCTCGTCATCACTTTCAGCCCAATAGTTAGACTTGTTACTTACTGAGTTGGTTGTACTCACACTACACCCTGCACTTCGTATGCAGGTCCAGGTGTTTTTGGACACGGTGAGTGTTGACTATTAGAGCAGCTTAGTCATTTGGAGATTTCGAGGTAGCTTCTGTGGCGTCCGCATATCTTGACTCTCCTTCCCTATCCTTCAGTTTTATTTATTCAGTTTCAATTTTATTAGACAATATTTTAGACTTGTATTGCATAGATACTCATGTACTCAGTAACACCTTTGTTTTGGGAATTTTCCATATTGAGTTATGATCTTTTATCCGGTTTATGTGAGTTTTAATATTTAAACTTGTTTCAGTATATTTTTCATTTAAAAGTGTTGCAAATATTTGAGATGTCGGCTTGCCTAGTACCATGTTAGGCACCATCACGACATGCTAAGTTTTGGGTCGTGACAATTAGATACTTTAAATTTTTTTAATTTTTGGACTGACCAACCTCAGTTTAAAGACATTGTTCAAAGTAGCTGGGGGGAAGAGATTCAAGGTAACATTATGTGGAGGTTTCAACACAAACTGAAACTACTTGGCAAAAATTTCAGTAAGTGGTCCACGGAACAAATAGGGGATATTCATAAACATGTCAAGGACTGGAAAGCAAAATGCAATAATTGGAAGAGCATTATATAGAAGACAACAAAGAGAAGGCCAGGGAAGAAATACATAAAGCTCAGGCCATATATACTAAATGGCTCAAGTGTGAAGACTCTTCTTAGACAGAAGCTAATATAAAATGGCTTGATGAAAGTGATTCAAATACTAAGTATTTTCATTCCATGATCAATGAATGAAGAAGAAGACTCACCTTTCATAAAATTAAAAATAATGATGATCAGTGAATTTCTGGAGATAATAGATAATTCTACGAGACTTGTTGGAAAATCATAAAACAAGAGTTAAGGGAGCTGATTCAAAGCATCTTCAATGGCTCCCAACTAACAAAGTATTTCACAAGCACTTGTTTAATTCTTATTCTAAAAATTGAAAATCTTTCCTCTTTTTTTAGACATGACACCTATTAGTCTATCAAACTTTTCACATAAAGTGATTTCTAAGATTATGAGCAATACGCTAGTTGATATTCTCCCAAGACTTATTTCATACAATCAATTAGGATTTGTCTATGGAAGACTAATCACTAAAAATGTTCTCCTTGCTCAGGAAATTATACATGTCATCAAAGATAAGGAGGGTGAAAATATTATCCTCAAACTTGACATGGCAAAGGCCTATGACAGGGTCAATTGTGGAGATCATTTTCAAATATATGGTATTATATGCTCATCAATGGTTTTAGAAAAGGTTTTTTCCATTATTTATTCTGGGGGTTGAAGTTCTGTGTATAATATTAAATATACTTCATGAAGACTACAGGTATGGTTTCTCAATGTCCAAGTCTGGTCTTCAGATTTTTCACCTTGTTTATGCTGATGATGTGATAATCTTCACTTCTAGGGATCATTACTCTTTAAGCAAGGTTAAAACGACTCTTAATAACTATGCTAAGTGCTCTGGTCAAATGAGGGGAAAAAATGTTTCCTAATTAGTCCAAAAACTAGTCTTTTAACATGCAAAAATCAAAAGTGATACAATTTAACCCCTCATTTATCTTGGTGCATCCTAAAATAACATATAACACGAAAGATAAGTTTAATTTCTCATATAAAGAGGTTGAAAAGAAGAGAAACATTCTTTTGCAAGTGGAAAGGAATCTTGTTGCACGTCTTCAAAATCAATATAATTGGTCAAAATGGGCCAGATCGATAAACAAACACTTATTTGAATAAATACGTAATTACTTCACTTGTCTCAATTTATTTATTTTTAAATAAAATTAACTAATATTTGGAGTTAGATTAGATTAGATTAACTTAATATTTTAAAAATTAAAATTTAGTTATTGAAAAATGATACGAAAAATACTATAAGTTGAAATTCTTCTGACATCAATATGATGAAAAAATACATAAAATATTGGCCAAACTTCATATAATTTGAATCTCGAGAAACAAAATTTGCCAATAAATTAGGACAAAGGAATTAGTAATTACCTTATGTAGGGCATGGCGCAGTATTTCAGGCAACTGAGTACACAAAGGATGGACATCAAATTCACAAAGCTCACACCTATAAGATAGGCCTTCGATGGTGTCTCGACAGACGTTGCAGAAGCGTTCGCGCAGGTGATTGCGTTCAACGAGCTTGAGTGAATGGTAGGGATGCATGAAAGACGAAAGATTCATCGGACATGTTCCACAGTGTTCATGCAAGTTAAAGTTGCAGTCCTGGCAATGATATCTTTTACCTGACCCAGGGATCATGCAACCCTCGCACAAATATTTAGTGTTATTTGCATCATCATATATTGTTATTGGATGTTGTGGGTGGGTGAAATGTGGCATGGTGTTCGTTAGGAGAGGTGCCATTTCTGGTATTGTTTTAGCTTACAAGAACTTCCAAGAGCAAGAAAACAGTGGTAGACTTTATGGGTTGCAACTTTCAAAGACACACACTTTATTTTTAGTAAATAAATATTATTTTAAAAGATTATTATTTTTTAGCTTACAAGAACTTCCAAGAGAAAGAAAACAGTGGTAGACTTTTTGGGTTTCGAAGTCTTTCACTTAGTTTTTAGTAATTTTCTTTTTTCATCGTATCTAAATACATCGACTAGAAGTTGTCTTAGTAATTTCGGTACCAGGTTGGATGTTTCCTAATTGCTCATGTTGACCTAGCTCTTTATACAAGTTGTTGTGTTCGACTATAACATGTGACCATATGTAAATTCTTTATTAATTCTCGGAATTATTCGATATTTTTGAAAAAAAAAATTAAAAGAAATGATGAATCTTAATTAAAATCTTTAATGTTGTACGATTTTTTAACAGCAAGTTGGGTTTACTCTGGTTTGAGCATGAACATTTCAAGCACCAAAAAATAACTGCCCACGAATACCAAGTCTCCTGGTGTTGACTCTCAACTAAATGGTACACAAATTTGGAATTAACTTATATCCAGTGTAATCAAGGTTTTACGTTATTATAATCGTAAATTAATATATTCTAAAAGATTATTTTGTTATTTTATTTTTCATGTTATTAATCTCGCTTTCCCGGCGATTATATTAAATGCCGTGTAAGTGATTTCATGAGGCAAAACTCTTGCTATATTACACTTTTCACTAGGCAGGCAGATAATTAGCTTAGCCATAATGTTTTGCCAAGTCAATATCGGAAAAATTATAGGAGCCCTACTAGTGCACTATAACTACTACATTTAACTTAAAATATTACTTCTTCCGTTTCAATTTACGTGAACTCATTTGACTGGACACGAAATTTAAGAAAAGAAAGAAGACTTTCGAATTTGTTGTGTAAAATGAGGCACATATATTTTGTGTGGCTGTAAATCATTGCATAAAGGTAAATTGTTTCCAAATAAGGAAAGAGGTCTTGCACCGACCAAAAAGGAAATATGTTCACATAAATTGAAACGGAGGGAGTATTGTCTAATTTTCATTGAATTCTTTTAAATGGATTGGACTTAGCACTACAAAGAAAAGAATATATACTTAGCTATCATGTAACATACAAAGTTCCCTCGACTTACTCAGCTTTTAAGGCGGGTTTTGGATAATAGCCAATATATAGAAATCTTCCTCCACTAAATAGCCAGCAGATCTATATTTTTTTTTATTTTAATAGGATTCCTTACAAACGTTATTTCTAAAATTGTGTACGTATTTCTCCTTTCATTTCATGTAGCCACCAAAGGCATGCAAATATTGAAGAAACAGTACAACTTAAATTATATAGGTTATAGAAGAAACAATTATGGGGAAGTACAGAAGGGGTGTTAACCAATTAATTTAGTCTATATTCTTGTTTTTACCAATTAGCCTATTTTGTAAACTTTTTTTAAAATTATATATTGGGGTTTGTCGAGGATATCATTTTAAAGTAGTGGTAAAAATTTGAAGCTATTGAAAAGAAAAGAAAAAAGTGAGCTATTTGTGCAAATCTCTGGGTAAAGAAAGCAGTAAGAGACGACGATTTATTTGAGGGGACCAATGTGATGTCGTAGTCGTTATGTATTTTTTTTATTGTAATTGCTTGCCGGGTCTTTGATGGAACCAGTATGACGTTGTCGTCTTACGTGGTCATTACGTTATTTTAGATTTTCGTTTACCCTTAAAATTGAATAACAATTGAATTTATACGTGGCTTTAAGGATGTTATAACTTGATACAAATTAAGAACATAAATTAGTACTTGAAACTAACTATAAGAAAATAAATACAAACTACACAAATTGAACAGCCTTAGACTCTCAGTTTGATCACCCTCAAGCCAAGAAACGTCTCAACTAATGTTATAACTGAACAACAAAATGATAAGAACTAGAAATGATCGGTATATTGCTTTCTTTGTGCGTGTTACAATATGTCTTACAAATGATCAGACTCCCCTTTATATATGTCACGACCCCAATCCCGATCGTGATGGCGCCCAACATCAAATGCTAGGCAAGCCCGACTATATAACACTCACAACTCAACCACACAACCCATTTTCCAATTTATAGCATTAGATTATCAGATGATATAGTTCTAAACAGTGATTATAGACAGAAGGGGTACGAAAATCACAACAACTGCCAATAAAACTCCCAAAGACCTGGAGTCATGAGTCTAGAGCCTCTAAGATAACAAAATAATACATCCTCAGTAATATTGATGTTCTAAAATGCGGAAATAATAAAGGGATAGGGGAGGAGTCAGATCCTGCGAACGTCAGGCAACTACCTCGACAACTCCTGAGAAGCTCTGAAGCAGCAAATAGATCAACTATGCTCCCGGGACACCTGAATCTGCACACATGGTGCAGAGAGTAAAGTGAGTACTTTCAACTCAGCGGTAATAAAAGTAAATAATAACTGAGCGGTAAGAAATCATGTAAGAACACTCCATCATGCTATATAGGACAGTACAACCTTTTTAAGAAAACAGTAAAGCCGTGAAAATCCTTTAGAAAACAACTAGCTCAGTTTAAAATCTCTTTTGAAAATATTCTTTTTCCAACAGTAGGCATATGAATGCGATACGAGGTAGTGCAAGTCCGCACACAAGTCAGTCCCTCGGGCACAACACTCTATTTACAAATAACACTAGGGTATCTGGTACATAGTGCAAGAAATAGCATGGATGCCAATGATATGAGAGTGCTAAATGTCATGCCACGTAGTACAAACAGGAATCAATGCGTGAATGCAATGCAATGCATATGACCGCTACGACGCGCAGCCCGATCCATTTGGGTACCCGCGCTCACTGTGGGGGTTCAGACTCCGGAGGGGCTCCTACAGCCCAAGCGCAATATCAATATCACACCGCTGCGGCGTGCAGCCCGATCCGTCCTCAGTCCATAAATGCACATGCAACACTGCTGCGGCGCGCAACCTGATCCATACTAAGTCCAAATATATGCATGTAAGCCATACAGGCACAGTCAAATTTATCATTTTCAGTTCCAATTATTAGAAATCATAGCTCAAGTGTTTAAAACTTTAGAAATTTACTAATCATTTCGAGATAGTGTTTAACTCAGGACTGATATCATGAAAATATTCTAAGCATCATGTACACAGTGATAATAATCCCTAAGGGATCCAAACAATCGGCATGAAGCCCAAAACATGGGAATCAGCTCAAATCATGATAGCATCAAGTAGGTTTCAGTCAATCACGCAGTAAAATCAACAACCGGGAGGGACCAAGTCACAATCCCCAACGGTGTTCTACCCCACGCTTATACGTGGCGTGCAAGTCACCATAATAGAGCACTATGATGTGCAAATTCGGGGTTTCAAACCCTCAGGACATCATTTACAAGTATTACTCACCTCGAACCGGTGAAATCTCTAGCTCGCGATGCCTTTGCCCCTCAATTAGGCCTCCACGCGCATCGAATCTAACCAAAATCAGAGTGAATGCATTATAATATGCTAAGGGAACAATACCCAATCGAAAACAATCAAAAAATATCAAGAATCTTGAAACTAACAAAACCCGAGCCCCGGGCCTGCCTCTCGAAAACTTACAAAACTCACATTACCGGATTCCTCGTCTCGCCACGAGACCATACATACCAAGAACTCCCAAATCCGAGCTCAAATGACCTATCAAATTCCAATTTGAAATATTAAAACTCAAGCCCTAGCTTTACCCATTTTTAATGAATTTCCACCAATTCCATGTTAATTCTACCATAAACTTGAATAATTAGGCCAAGGAACTTACCTCCAATTATTAACCCTTGAATCCCTCTTCAAAATCGCCTCCATGCTCTCAAAATCGCTCCACAATGGAGGAAAAATAACATAGGCTCGCGGATAAATTAATGATATAAACCCTTCTACAACAACGATTTTTCGCTTCTGCGGTCAACTGACCGCACCTGCGGTCCCGCTTATGCGACATATGGACCGCTTATGCGGTCTAACTTAAAACCATCGGGGACCGCTTATGCGATCCAAACATCCGCTTATGCGGTTTCCCCTCGACCGCCTCTGCAGTCTATTATCCGCTTACGCGGCACCGCTAAAGTTCCCAACCTTCCGCTTATGCGGAAATCCCCTGGGCCTCTCCTGATCGCTTCTGCGACCTCCCCCACCGCATCTGCGGAACCGCTTATGCGGCTCCTTTTCCGCAGATGCGGAAATACCAGAAGGTGAAAATATCATACCTGCAACAAATGCTTCAGACTCCCGTTTAACCATCCGAAATCACACCGAGGCCCCCGGGATCTCAACCAAAAGCACCAACATAACCCATAACATCATTCAAACTTGTTCCAATCATCAAAACACATCAAACAACGTTAAAACCATCAATTCACATCGGATTTAAGCCTAAGTTTCTTCAAAACTTCCGAAATACGCATTCGATCAAAAACCCGACCAAACGATGTCCGAATGACCTGAAAATTTGCAGAAATAACCAAAATCACCTAACGAAGCTACTGCAACTCTCGGAATTCCATTCCGACCCTCAGATCAAAATATTACCTATCAATCGGAATTCACCAAAATTCAAACTTCGCCAATTCAAGCCTAATTCTACACCGAGCCTCCAAAATCAATTCCAATCGCACTCCTACGTCACAAATCATCCCCCGCAGCTAACCAAATCACCGGAATTTACATCCGAACCTTCTAACTATATAGTCAACTTTCGGTTGACTTTTCCAAAACAAGCTTCCTTCTAAGAGGCTAAGTGCCTCATTCCCAATTAAAACCAATTCAATTCTATCCGATCAACTCAAATATTGACATTGCAACATAGAGCAACATAATATGGGGGAAACGGGGCGATAACTCACGTGACAACGGGCCGGGTCGTCACATCCTCCCTAACTTAAACAAACGCTCATCCTCGAGCGTACCAAGAGTTGTCCTAGAAGCCAACCTATAGCTAAATGACCTTACCAAGAATATACCCGGGGTGATCCCTCGTCACCCTATCTCTTATAGGTCCGACAACACAACATGGCTGAAATTACTCAATCCAGTCTAGCCCATAATTCACAGAACTACCTTTTCACTTCTGAAACCATCAATACGATCAAACCTCGCACCTATACTTTGAATAGTCCTGAACCAGCGGTAATTACCCATACTCGCAACCTCAAATGAAATCACATGATATACCACATAATCCAGCACCTGATACGATAACTTCTATTCACATCAACTGTCCACAACAACCATATACCGATAAAAAAACCTCTCAATAGCTAAAGCCCCATTCCAACACTTCATATCCTATCAATGATAATGAAACACACATCAAACCGTAACCATTTCTTAGATCAACCACTCATGAAACCACTCCCTTCTTGACTAATACCACAGCAGATTTCCGAAATCATACTCAAATTCTGAACCTCACATCAATATTTCAGAATAAACTCGAACCTCGATATTATTCTTCCAACAAGCTATAATCAAATTTGTTCGTGTCCATTAGTGACTCCAACGATCACCTCGAATTCAACACACCACTCTGGTCATATGACAACTCATCACAGGCCTAAGCCACAACTTGCATAATCCACGCACCAATGATGGGCGGTCTGTACATGCTCAAATCATGACACATGACTCAAATGAAAGAGCTGTAACTCAAACTCCTCGGTACCATCACAACACAAGGCTAGGACCACATCCCACATCATAGAAATGGAGTACCTGAATCCTCCTCGAAAGGTCATAACTTAATATGACCTTGCCACAACGCGCTATCCTATCCAAATACTGCCACACATGACGCACCTCAAGTTGTTATGCTTAAAGTAGACAGCCACGCACAGATTGATATCTGAAACCAAGCAATCCATCACACCCACGGTGAGGCAAGTAATATACACCATTCAATCCTGAAGGACACAACCGATGCGCCATTCGCCGAGCAACACCCAATACGGACTTTCTTCAGAAACCAGGAAGCAAGACATACCAAGTAACATATGGAAAACTATTCTTAACATCACACTGTTGCGACATGCAACCCGATCCAGATAACATACCCGTGGCGACGTGCCACCCAATCCACACAAATATCTCACATAGGGAGATGCACATTGAGCCAAATTTGCTCATTATAACAAAATACTGAGTGCATAACAATATCTACATATAGCGTTCTAAGCTATAAAACTCAAGCACAATCTGAAAATCATAACGCCTCACAGCACAGGAAAAAAAGCAACTCATAGATCTCCTCAGATTACTAGCAGGTTCAATAACGATCGAATCAACCTAGCCTTCATCCATACCATTCGGGGCCAACCAAGCCATCTCAATATGAATACGTAGCCACATCGTCCTGCCAACGAACTCAATGCCAAGAAGCCTAAAGCTGCTCCTTCCACTTTTTTATAATTCTTGTTGGAGTCGTACGATACGGTGCCCGACACCAAATCAATACCGAAATCCACAATCTCGCCCGGCGACATGCCCGGCCACAAGGAACGCATACGAAGAAAAGTCCCTCAATACCGGAACTGAATCAATGGTAGAAACCTCTATACTGACATCCGTCACAAGGGCCCAATTAAGGAAAACAATCCTTCCCAGCCGTCCGCTGATCTTTGGAATACCAACCACTCTGCTATAACATAATCCGATACACCTCGCCACGCAACCGCTGGCATTTTCCGACATAGTCCATAGAACAATAGTATAGAACAACCCACATTGCGACAACTAGTCTACAGCTTAGCATCATATACAAAATCTAACATACCAACAAAGAAGGACCCGCTCGGGTCTCCAATCCCAATCGCCGCTAACGGTACCAATACACACTATCCACAACACTACAAAGCCTGAACATGAGAACTCACAGTCATTCTTCGAAGATATTCTAAAATTCTCCTGTGCCATCAAACACACTCAGATATCAACAGTCGACCTATCAAGAAAATGCCGCAACACTACCGAAGTGCCATCAACTTAATCACATTGCCCTTTTTATGAAACATATACCCTTGTCAAATCACTACGATTAGAAATACCATTTTCCTTAGTCATATGATGATCATTCACCCTGTCACACCTCCTTTCGGCGCTACCGCGCCCCGCGAAGGGCGTGGTGGAAGGAGTTTTTCCAATTAAAGGACAA
>MU703324.1:22014-44941 GCA_026770625.1 Nicotiana glauca
GTGTTAAATGAGGCTTACGTACCTAACAATATCACATGCGAAGAGATGGCTAACATGGTAGGGCAGGTGCTGGAAAGTCGTAAGATAACCTTCCACGAGGATGAACTAACGCCTGAAGGGTTGAATAATAACCGAGCATTGCACATCATGATACAATTTGAAGACAAATTCATTGCCATAGTCCTGATCGATGGAGGTTCTAGCCTCAACATTTGTCCGTTGGATACTCTGAAAAGATTAGGAAAAGGTTTCCATGAAATACGGGCAGGAAGCATGGACGTGAAAGCCTTTGATGGGTCTCAAAGGGCCATGATTGGGGAGATTAATCTTTGTTTACAAATGGGACCAACTTGGTTTGATGTCGAATTCCAAGTGCTTGACATATCAGCTTCATACAATCTTTTGTTGGGCCGACCTTGGATGCACGCCGTTGGGGCTGTGGCTTCCACACTACACCAGGCCATGAAGTTCGAATGGAACCATTAGGAGGTGATCATTAACGGGGACAGGAGTAACCCCATTTACATCGGTCAAACTATCCCGGTTATCGGGAACAAAAGAAGGATATGAGGGGAATTTATCATCACATCGAACATTTCAATGTTGTTGAGAAAGACAAATGGTGGTGTAACAAAATAGAAAGCATACTAGCATGGTCAGGGTATGAACCCGGTAAAAGGCTTGGAAAAAATCTCCAAGGCATTACCAAATCAATACAGCTGAAACGGCATGGTACAACCTTTGGGCTCGGATACCAGTATATATGGCAAGAGTATGAAGATTGGTTGCCTCCATGACGTGGTCCTTATTACCCTCTCAAACAACCAGTGCCATATATGGGTCAGACTTATCACCAGGATGATACAATATGAGGAACGACAGAAGAAGAAGCTTTAGCTAGGCTGAGGAATTTGTTCTTAGAGGATGGAGATATGGATTGCAGTGCGATAATTGAGAAGGAGGAGGAGGAGGAAGGCCTCACTATTCAACTGTGGAGAAGAGAGCTGTCCTCAAGATCTGGACTGCCACACCATCCCGGGCCCGCCGAGTCCCTAGGTAGCTTGGCAATCAGCCTAATTTTATTTCTATAGCCATGTTAGGCATCTAAGCTATTTTTAGTAATTTTGTTTAAAAGACTCACTTGTTTCAAAATAATTGTTCGATTAATCGAGCCGTACTTGTTTTTGATGTTTTCAGTTTTAATAAATGCATTGCTATTTATTATTCATTATTATCTTCCACACTTTTCTTTCTACATCATTATTATTACTTTTACTGATGAACTAGTGACTGTGACACGTAATGAGACAATGCAATATAAGGATAGTGACTTGGAGGAAGAAGATGAAATACCCGAGGAGGTTGTCAGAGAGGTTGAGAACTTTGAGAATAAGCCTAAGTCCAACCTGGACGCAACCGAAGCAATAAATTTGGAAGATGCCGAAACTGTCAAGGAGACTCCCAAAAGCATTCACTTATCACCCCTAGAGAAAGAGGAGTACGCCCGCTTCTTGAAGGAATACAAGGATATATTTGCATGATCATATGATGACATGACCGGTCTAAGCATATCCATAGTAGCTCATAAGTTGCCCACCAATCCAATGCGTCTACCAGTGAAGCAGAAACTCAGAAAATTCAAACCAGATATGAGCCTAAAAATCAAGGAGGAATTTACCAAGCAGATCAAAGCCAAAGTCCTCAGTGTAGTTAAATACCCAACCTGGTTAGCCAACATTGTACCAGTTTCGAAGAAAGATGTGAAAGTCAGAGTATGTGTCGACTATCGAGACTTAAATAGAGCAAGTCCCAAGGATGACTTCCCACTGCCAAATATACACATCCTGATCGATAATTGCACCAAGGATAGGCTCCAATCCTTTGTAGATTGCTTCGCAACTTATCACTAGATCTGGATGGATGAAGAAGACGCAGAGAAAATAGTTTTTATTACACCATGGGGGTTATATTGCTACAAGATGATGTCATTTGGTCTACAGAACGCTGGGGCTACTTACATGAGAGCCATGACAACTATCTTCCATGATATGATACACAAAGAAATAGAGGTGTATGTGGACGACGCCATTATCAAATCCAAGAGGACCACATATCACATAGCAGACTTAAGAAAGTTCTTTGACAGGTTAAGGAGGTACAACTTAAAATTGAACCTCACAAATGTGCATTCGGGGTTCCCGCAGGAAAGTTATTGGAATTCATTGTCAGCCACCAAGGGATCGAGCTGGACCCATCCAAACTTAAGGATATTTAAGAGTTACCACCACCTAGGAGAAAAAAGGACATGATGATCTTCCTAGGATGTATCAACCATATCAGTTGCTTCATAGCGCAATCCACAGTCATATGTGAATCCTTCTTCAAGATTCTGAGAAAGGATGCTGAAACAAGTTGGACCGAAGATTGTCAAAGGGCTTTCGACAAAATCAAGGAGTACCTGTCTAGACTACCATTCTTGGTCCTGTTCGAATGTGTGTTGGGGCAACAGTCGAGACAAGGAGAAAGGATCAAGTCATATACTACTTGAGTAAGAAGTTCACACCTTATTAAACACGATATTCTCTATTAGAACACACTTGTTGTGCTTTGACTTGGACGGCTCAAAAATTGAGGAATTACTTTTGCGCCTATACCATGTATCTCATATCCAGGATGGACCCCTTGAAGTACATCTTTCAGAAGCCCATGACGACAGGAAAATTAGCCAAATGGCAAATACTGTTAAGTGAGTTTGATATCGTCTATATAACTTAGAAGGCGGTCAAAGGACAAGTATTGGCAGACCATCTTGCTGAAAACCCTGTGGGAGGAGAATACAAACCCTTAAAAACATATTTTCCTGATTAAGAAGTGTCGTTCGTGGGAGAAGACATTATCGAAGCATACGACGATTGGAGGATGTTCTTTGATGGAGCTGCACATTTCAAAGGAGTGGGCATTGGAGTCGTCTTGGTATCAGAAACTGGCCAACATTATCTGGTATCTGTTAAACTCAGATTTCCCTGCACCAACAACATAGCATAGTATGAAGCCTGCATACTAGGGCTCAACATGGCAATCAACATGAATATTTAGGAGTTGCTGGTAATAGGTGATTCAGATTTGCTTGTGTACCAGGAGAATGGGCCACTAAGAATTCCAAGATATTTCCATATCTACACCATGTATAGGAATTGAGAAAGAGGTTCACGAAGATAGAATTTCAGCATGTCCCCAAAATTCAGAACGAGTTTGCCGATGCATTGGCCACTTGTCGTCAATGATACAACATCTAGACAAGAATTTCATTGATCCCATCCCAGTGAGAATTCATAATCAGCCGACGTATTGCGCCCATGTTAAAAAAGAAATATATGGGAAGCCCTGGTTTCACGATATCAAAGAATATTTGGCAAAAGGAGAATATCTGGAGCATACGAACCATACTCAGATACGCACACTTCGGAGGTTGTCCAATAATTTCTTCCACAGTAGTGGAAACCTATATAGAAGAACCCCTAATTTGGGATTGCTAAGGTGTGTCAATGCAAATGAGGCCTCTAAGCTACTCGAAGAAATACATGCTAGGACCCGCGGCCCGTATATGAATGGTTTTATCTTGGCCAAGAAGATACTTAGGGCTGGTTATTTTTTGATGACCATGGAGACAGATTGCGTCTAGTATGTCCGAAAGTGCTACCATTGTCAACTACATGCCGATATGATAAAAGTGCCACTAAATGAGCTCAATACAACAAGATCACCTTGTCTATTCGCCACCTGGGGAATGGATGTCATCAGTCCGATTGAGCCCACTATTTCAAACGGGCACAGGTTTATTCTAGTGGCTATTGATGACTTCACAAAATGGGTAAAGGTCACATCCTACAATGCAGTAACTAAGAAAGTCATGGAAGATTTTGTCCGCGACCAGATTTTTTGTCGGTTTAGAGTTCCGGAATCAATCATCACTGACAATGCCTCCAATCTCAACAGTGATTTGATGAAGACCGTGTGTGAGACTTTCAAAATCAAGCACAAGAACTCCACAGTATACAGACCTCAGATGAATGGAGTCGTAGAAGCCGCTAACAAGAATATCAAAAAGATACTAAGGAAGATGGTAGAAAACCACAAGAAATGGCACGAGAAGATACCTTTTTCCCTATTGGGGTACCGCACTACAGTCCGCACACCAACTGGAGAAACTCCCTACTTGTTGGTTTATGGTACCAAAGCTGTCATCCTAGCCGAGGTAGCGATTCCTTCTTTAAGGATCATACAGGAAGCCGAACTCAATAATGCAGAATGGATAAGGAGCCGCTATGAGCAATTGGCCCTTATTCATAGAAAAAGAATGAACGCAGTATGTCAGGGTCAGCTTTATCAGAACAGAATGTCCAGAGCTTTCAACAAAAGGGTTAAACCAAGACAGTTTGCACCAGGATAGCTGGTGCTGAAGAAGATCTTCCAATATCAAGATGAAGACAAAGGGAAATTCTCTCCGAACTGGCAAGGTCCCTACATAGGTCATAGGGTGCTAACAGGAGGAGCACTCATACTTGCAGAAATGGACGGAGAAGTCTAGCCAAAACCAATCAATTCAGATGCAGTCAAGAGATACTATGTTTAGACTGTTTATATTTCATCATCTGATGTAATTGAACTATGCTTGACCTGATTCCTATTTAAGAGGGGATACATAGGCAGCCCTGTAGATTTGGTCATATCATAATAAAATTTTTGTTTCCCCCAGAGCCCGAAAAGTGGAGTGAGCATGACCCTCAAAATTTCGGAGCAAGTCTAGCTGACGCCATCGTATGCTAGAGAGTCAGAAATTGGTTAAGAAACTAGGGTAGAATTTTGAGAAGGATTCTCAAAATTCCGAAGAAGGTGCAATGAGTTTCGTCACTCGCAAATGGCCGAAGGATCATCTACCAAACTGGGGCAGAATTTTGAGAAGGACCCTCAAAATTCTAACACGAGAAAGCTGCAGTGTCTCTGAAATATGTTACAATCACTAGTTCATCTAAAATTACGTGACACTTTACTATGTTTTCTAAAATAACTCTATCATCAATAATTGCATATTTTCTAAAAATCTACTTCTGTAACAGCCAGGTGTTACCTAGGGAAGCTCAAACAAGGCCTCTAGAATGGAGCAAAGCAAAGCTAGCAGATGAAGGCACGAACCAACCTCCCCTTACAAAACTTACAATTGTTCTTTGAGCGCAGGCACATCTGACGTAACAGTAGCATTCACAAATATATACATGCAGCAAAATCACTAAAATTTGGGCCATCAGACAGTGAATATATCTCCAGCTAAGAAATACTCTACTCCTATTTGCCAACTAGGCTAAGCTTTGCCTTTATTTGTATGCGACTAAGCCCTATCCCGCATCTTGCAAGAGGTTAAGCTCTACCTCCATACTTGCATGAGGTTAAGCTCTACCTCCATACTTGCATGAGGCTAAGCCCTTTCTCCATATTTGCATAAGGCTAAGCTCTGCCTTTATTTGCATGGGACTAAGCCTTGTTCTGCATCTCGCATGAGGCTAAGACATGCCTCTATCTGCATAAGGCTAAGCCCTACCTTTCATCTGCATGGGACTGAGCCATGTCCCACATCTTGCATGAGGCTAAGCCCTGCCTCCATATCTGCATAAGGCTAAGCTCTGCCTTTCATCTGTATGGGACTAAGCCCTGTCCCGCATCTTGCATGAGGCTAAGCCCTACCTCCATATCCGCATAAGGCTAAGCTCTGCCTTTCATCTGCATGGGACTAAGTCCTGTCCCGCATCCTGCATAAGTCTAAGCTCTGCCTTCCATCCATATGGGACTAAGCCCTGTCCCGCAACCTGTATAAGGCTAATCTTTGCCTTCCATCCGCATAGGACTAAGCCCTGTCCTGCATCCTACATGAGACTAAGATCTATCTCCAATCTTGCATGAGGCTAGAGCTGCCTCCATATTTGTATAAGGCTAAGGATTGCCTTCTTTCTGCATGAGACTAAGCCCTGTCTCCAATCTTGCATGAGGCTAAGCCCTGCATCCATATTTGCATAAGGCTAAGCTTTGCCTTCCATCTGCATGGGACTAAGTCTTGTCCCGCATCCTGCATGAGACTAAGCTCTGTATCCATCTTGCATGAGGCTAAGCATTGCCTTCTCTTTGCATGAGACTAAGCCATGTCTCTATCTTGCATGAGACTAAGCCCTGCCTCCATTTTGCATATGGCTAAGAACTGCCTTCTCATAGGACTAAGCATTGTCCCTCCTTGCATAAATGTTGCTCCATTCCGAAACTATCTATTTGCTCTTCTTCCGAGCTAAGCTCTGCCATCAACTTCACAAGACTAAGCCTTGTCTTGTTGACATCATCTTATTGCATCACATGGGCTGAAATATCTCCAACTTGTCCAAAGGCGTCATAGTCTAAAGGCATCATCCTCATAGCCGGAAAATACCATGTCATGGCCTAAGGATCTCTCAAACTTGTACATCATTATTCAAAGGCGTCATCGTTCGGAGGCACCATTTTCATAGCCCAAGAACATTATTTCATGGCCTGCGGATCCCTCATTGAACAAATCATGGCCCAGGACATTATGGTCTAAGGACGTCATCCTCAACCATCTGAAGACAATATTTCATGGTTCAAAGGGAATTTGCATCACATATATATTCGCATGCATTGTGTTTTAAGTTTTTCAGGTAATCCAATAGGCAACGGTTCTCCAAACAGGAGCAACCTTCGCTCCGATTTCCGCTCATGACATTTTCACTTTGCCATTCATAACCGATTCCCTTCAATAACCTGCCTACTCTGCGATATCCGGATATCTGCCCTACAATACCTTTGTTACACTCCAGACCCATAATCATAACTCCATCCGATCTCACCCTTCACAAAAGAACCTTTGCTGAAATTGGTTGTCATTCCTATAACAACTCCATTGGCTTCATTGACCGGTGGATCCAGAACTACACGTGGCCTGATTCCTGTAAAATAAGGGATATGTAGGCAGCACAAATACCAGGATTCGGCCTATATTTTCCAAAATTCCCATTCGTTCAAAATTGGCCATCATTTCTTTACCTGAAAACTCTTTCATCCTTCCTGGGTAAAAGGGGGCAGCTGTTGATACACAATTTTTTCCTATAATACTTTTTAAGTGCATATATACCTTCAAAACAATGCATTAGCATTAATTGATATTTTCCATTATTTTTATATTTTTTTTAAAATTAATCTATCCTAGTATTTTATTTATATAAGTAATTACAAAATTGTATCACAAATGACTTTATAGCATTTCATGACTTAATATTGCTATTTATAGTCATGTTAAGTTCAAATCATTTCACAAATGGCCAGATTCACACTTTTTGATTACAATTGCAATAACTTTGCAATTATAGCCCATGTATACATTACTCTATTATTTTTCCAGAAATTGGTCCATTGTATTATTAAAATATTGAATAATTATTTTGAAATATTTCTATGCATGAAAATTATTTTTATAATTTATTAATTATTTTATAAATAAATTTTTATTTTATAAATAGCCCCTTATTTTCATATTTAACCCAAGAGAGACCAGCCCAAAACTCTTTTAATTTGGCTCAATCTCCCTAAGCCCAAATCTGATATGCCCGAACCAAAATGATCAATGGTCCACAACCCACCTTACCATAATTAACCTAAACGACCCCCTCCCCCCAAACCCTCTCATTCTCTCCCTCACACGACATCCTCATCTCTCTCCTCTCTCAAAACTCTCTCAACTAAACCCTAGTTCTCAAGCGCCATCATCGGCGTATATCTCAGTCTTGTAATGCTTCCTTATCCTCTCCGGCCGATCCTGGCCTCCTACTCACCATGACTCTTTGATTTCGTGAAACCTTGAGATAATCTCAAGGCAACCCAAGTGGTTCTAGGTTGAAACTTTGCTCAATAGCCTATCTCAGGCCACTTTCTCGATCATGAGTAAGAGACTTCTATTTATTTTGTTACGAATCTATGGGTTCTTGGCCTATTCTCTCATCTCTACTATTTTTTCTGAAAATCCTAGTTCATTGCTATCAACTCTTTTCAGATCTTCATAGATCTGAGATGATTTGGGTAATATCAAATGTTTTTCTCCAAAAATCCCTTGCTTTAATTGATTATCTTGCTTTTTAATCACTCTTCTCAAACTGGGGTTCGTCCCAAAATGTTTCTCAAAGATCTTTCTAAGTTATTAATGTCTATCAAATTATTTCTTCTTCACCTCGACTGATTTTTGCGTGAGTGTTCAAACTTAATTGATTCTATGTGTGATATTAGGATATATAGATGATATTTATACCTTAATATTACCATTTTTTATTGTTGTTTTATAGGAGAATTGATAACAAAATGCTCTAACTGGTGTTCTTTTGCTTCGCAGGGAATAATCTAAGTGAGGAAGCACTACGGAGTGTTTTGGAGTCAATAATGTGAAGGAAACGCCCAATCAAGAAGTACCCGAGCATAAAGAAGCAAAAATGGATTAAGGTGAAATTCACCGTGACCGCGGTGGAACCGCGGTTGAACCGCAGAAGACAATTACGCAAGGTAGAATGTTCAGCCTTCACCGCGGTCGCGCCACGGTGAACTGTTTGGACCAAAGTGTAATTCGGGGAAAACTTGTTCCAAACCCTTATAAACTTTTGAAGCTCGCCCAAGACAAAGGGAGGCTTATTTTCATACTACTTTGGAGGCAAGAACAAGTGTGAAAAGATCAACCAAACATTAGAGTTTTTCTATCTCCTTTTAATTCTTGCAATTATACATTATGAACAACTTTGTAGTTTTATCTTATATTGTTATGAGTAGCTAAACAATTATCTAGGGTTGATGGAACCAATTGTTGGTTGAAGTTTTGTCTCAACTTGTTATAATCGAGCCGGATTTATTATATGATTTTTCAACTACGTCTTGTATGGTGATTAATTGAATGGGCCCTTGATTAACCGTGTCTAATTACTTCATATTGCTTGAGAAAGAATATTAGGTTAGACTGTTGTTGAACAACACCACATTTGGGTAACTGAAGAGATTCATTAGTTGAACATAAAAGTGGGTTTAGAGATAAGGAAACTTTGGCGGGATAATTTAGAGCTACACATATTTTTAGCTAGAGTAGTTCGAGAGAATGCTCTAGTAAATTATTGTAGTTGATCGAGAGATAATTACGATAACCCATAGCTCTTAATCCTCATAGAGTATTACGGCGAGATTATAGTGAAAGAGTCAAGACCTAAACTAGCAATTGGGGAAATCACTGCCTTAGACCTTTTTACCATTTAATTATCTTTAATCTAGCATATTGTTATTTCTAATATTATTTTAAGTAGTTAAACAAAAAGCCAAGATTGATTGATCAAAATCTTGCATCTAGAAATTGGTTGAGTTGATAATAACATTGCCAAAGAGTTATAATAGATAGGTTAGTTCCATAAGGATTCGACTCCAGACTTAAAACCGGATTATATTTGCAGCGACTGCTTTATCTTTTAGAAGGAATAGCTGGGCGTGATCAAATTTTGGCATCGTTGCCGGGGAACTAACGGTGTTATTTATTACAATTTAGAAGTAGTGTTAGAATTATTAGTTTAATCAATTTTCGAATGTGTTAAACAATATTTTCATTAAAATTCTCACGTTTGAACTCTTGTGGAATTCAGGTGTATGCCTAGAAATTCTTCGAGGACTGGAGAACTACTAGAAGGACTCTCAGACCGTGAGAAAATATTCAGGGAATTGAACCGTGCCAATAAGAGGATCTAACAATCACAACAACCACACCAGCTTGAATTTGACATGGGTGACGTAGAAAATGTCAACGGAAATGTCGGGGATGCGCCAGCTCCCCCAAAGTCAGAGTAGTGGCACCTCTTATGCCAGAAGCTGCACTTTATGATTGGGCACAGCTTACAGCTGACAACTTGGCTACTGCCATAGCTGTTCCCCAAATTCAAGCGGAGACATTCCAGTTCACTAACAACATGCTGCATTTTCTGCAGAATAAGGGATTGTTCTCTCGGTCAGACATTGAAGACCCTCAGCAACACTTGAAAAATTTTCTGTCTATTTGTGTGACCCAAAGGTGACCCCAAAAGCTATCAAACTGTTACTGTTCCCGTTCTCTGTGATTGGGGAAGCTCAGACTTGGCTGAATTCGCTCCCAATCAATTCCATTGTCACCTGGGAGGAATTAGACAAGTAGTTCCTGAATAAGTTCTACCCACCCAACAAGACTGCAAGGAAGATTGATGAAATACTGGAGTACAAGCAGCAGTCGACTGAGACCTTGCAGGAAACTTGGGAAAGATTCAAAGGGATGCTAGTGAAGTGTCCTTACCATGGTATTCCAGACCAGATGCTCGGTCAGAGGTTCTACGTGGGGTTAGCTAACAATCTAAAGGCCAATGTGGATGCTTCAGCTGGAGGTGCATTTTTAGCAAGACATTCACCGAGTGCAAAGTCCTTCTTGACAAGATGTCCCAGAATTCGGGGTGGATGACTAGAGGTATAACACTGGCACCCATAGAACATTCAGTTCCTCTTGACCCAAACAATTCGCATGCAGAGAACATAGCCACATTCATGACTCGGATGAGTATATTGACAAAGAAGATTGATGAGATGGGTACAAAATAGGTGCATATTGTTGACACAACAAATGGAGGACTGTGTACACCCTGTGTTAATCAGTCTTATGTGTGTACGTGGAGTGGAGAATGTGACAATCAAGGGGCAAGAGAAGATATGAATTATGTTAACAACTTTGAGGGTCAGAGACAAGGAGGACAGCAGTGGAGACCGGCACCAAATCAGCAATACAGACCAAACATGCCACAGCCTGGGGTATGAAACCTCAAGGCCAAATAGTACCATACCACCAGAGACAACAAGGCTACCTACAGCAGAACCAGCAACAGTTGACATATCAGCCGCCTCCTCAGCAGCAAGATAACAACATGGTAGAGATCAGGGGTATGCTTCAGCAACTCATTGGGAAAAATGGTAAGATGCATGAAAAGTTGGCAGTACATGATTCAGCTATAAAGAACATTGAAACAGCTATCTATGGCTTTAAACAACCACACCCAGGGAACATTGCCAGCGGACACAAACATTAACCCCAAGGAGCAAAACCCAAATCAGCTGATGGCAGTGAGTCTCCGAAATGGGGGAGATTTAGACAAAGAGCAGGAAGTTGCACAAGCAAGCAAAGAGACTATGCCAGCCACTCCAGTTCCACTAGAGGTAGATGAACTAGCAAAACTTACCGAATTGGTGGTTGAACAGGGTCAGGATGAAAAGGGCAAGGCTAAGGTGAGTGAACAAGCTGCAGAATAGGTGGTCCTTTTGTGCCACAGAACCCCAACAGAGAAAAGACAGCAAGTAGTGCACAAAGGGTAATACCTGTACCATTCCCTTAGAGACTGGTAAAATAAAAGAAGGAATATCTATACAAGAAATTCATGGAGACGATGCATCAAATTCAGTTGAATATTCCTTTGATAGATGCCTTGAGGGAGATGTCAGGCTATGCGAAGATGATGAAGGACCTAATGTTACGAAAGTTTGATTTTCAAGACCTATCCACAGTGACTCTAATGCATACCTGCAGCATAGTAGTGACAAGACTCATGGCTCAAAAGATGTATGACCTAGGTAGCTTTACTATTCCATGCACTATTGGGAGTTATGCCTTTGCAAAGGCATTATATGACTTCAGAGCCAGCATAAATTTGATGCCTCCGGCTATATACACCAAACTGGGCATTGGCAGAGCTAGACCGACTTCGATGCTGTTGCAACTGGCTAACCGCATGGTTAAAAGGCCAACTGGGATTCTTAATGATGTGTTGGTACAAGTGGGGAAGTTTGTGTTCCCTGCAGACTTTGTTATTCTGGATTGTTAAGTAGGTAGATGAGGAGATACCTATCATGTTAGGGAGGCCATTCTTGGCCACTGGAAGAGCACTGATCGATTGTGAAACTGGAGAATTAAAAATGAGGCTGAACGATAAAGAAGTCATACTCAGCGTTCTGCAATCCATGAGGAGACCCAGTGAATATGTTAATTGATCCCTAGTGGAGGCAGTGGATGTGATCCTACTCGAAGATGATGTGACCCTGACTGATAAAGATCCATTGAAAGCATGCCTGACAAATTTAGAGGAGATGGATGGTGAAGGGTTAGCTGAGTGGGTCATGGCACTTGAAGGCCAAGAATCCTGCAAGAGGGAACCTCAGTTCGAGTCCCTTGAGTTAGAAAAAAGGGCTACACCTCCAGCAAAGCCATCAGTAGAGGAACCATCCAAGCTGGAGTTGAAACCGCTCCCAGCTCACCTCAGGTATGTATTCTTAGGCCCTAAATTTACTTTTCCTGTCATTATATCATTCGGTTTGCTAGATGTGCAGGTAGAGCATCTCCTATAGGTACTACAGGAATGTAAGACTGCCATTAGTTGGACTATGGTAGACATAAAGGGTATCAGCCCAACCTTCTGCATACACAAGATTCTCTTGGAAGAAGGGCATAATCCTTCCAGACAACATAAATAAAGGCTGAACCCGAATATGAAAGAGGTGGTGAAGAAGGAAGTGATCAAATGGTTAGATGCGGGAATCATCTTCCCCATCTATGATAGCAATTGAGTCAGCTCTGTCTAATGTGTGCCGAAAAAGGGGGAATGACAGTTGTACAAAATGAGAACAACGAGCTGATCTCGACTCGTACAGTCACGGGATGGCGGATTTGCATGGATTGCCGGAAATTAAACACAGCCACCTGGAAGGACCACTTCCCCCTGCCATTCCTTGACCAAATGTTAGACAGGCTGGCCGGGTGATCGCACTTTTGTTTCTTGGATGGACATTTGGGTACAATCAGATCTCAACAGCCCCCGAAGATAGAGATAAAACATCATTCATTTGTCCTTATGGAATCTTTGCCTCTCAGCGAATGCCTTTTGGGCTTTGCAATGCACCGACAACATTTCAACGGTGCATGTTAGACATTTTCACAGACATGGTAGAGGACATTATGGAGGTATTTATGGATGATTTCTCCGTGGTGGGAGATTCATTCGAGGACTGTCTTCACAACTTAAGAAGAGTGCTCAAAAGATGTGTGGAGACAAATTTAGTGTTGAACTGGGAGAAGTGCCATTTTATGGTACAAGAAGGGATAGTCCTGGGGCATCGAGTGTCCAGTAAGGGAATTGAGGTTGATCATGCTAAGGTTGATGTGATTGAGAAGTTGCCACCGCCTACTTCGTTCAAGGCGGTGAGAAGTTTCCTTAGGCACGCCGGGTTCTACAGGCGATTCATAAAAGATTTCTCTAAAATTGCTAACCTATTATGTGTTTCCTTGAAAAAGATCACCCCTTTGTGTTTGCTAATGAATGCAGGTTGGCATTTGAGGAGTTGAAAAAGAGATTGGTGACTGCACCCATCATTGTTGCACCCAACTGGGAGCAACCGTTTGAGCTAATGTGGTATGCAAGTGATTATGCTATAGGAGCAGTCTTAGGGCAGCGAAAAGATAAACTGATTCACCCGATTTACTATGCAAGAAGAATGCTAAGCGGCGCACAACTCAATTACACCATGACAAAAAAGGAGATGTTGGATGTCGTTTTTGCATTCGACAAATTCAGGTCATACTTGATTGGCTCAAAAGTTATTGTTTACACTGACCATGCAGTAATTAGGTACTTGATAGAAAAAAAGGAGTCAAAGCCACGCTTGATTCGTTGGGTTCTTCTGTTACAAGAATTCAATCTGGAGATACGTGACAGAAAAGGGACAGAGAACCAATTGGCTGACCACCTCTCAAGGTTGGAAGGAGCTGAAAAGAAGGTAGAGGTTGAGGATATAACAGATACATTCCTGGATGAACAGTTACTAGCAATGACAATGGAGGCACCGTGGTATGCTAACATTGCTAATTATTTACCAAGTGGTATTGTACCTTATGAACTCTCCTCAATTCAAAAGAAAAGGTTCTTTCGTGATTGTCGGTCTTATTATTGGGATGAACCTCTACTGTTTTAAATATGTGTAGATAACATGATCCGGCGGTGTATCCCCGAGAAAGATCAACATTCTATTTTGCAGGCTTGCCATGCCTCACCATATGGTGGGCACTTTGGAGGAATTCAGACAGCAGCTAAGCTGTTGGAGTCGGGCTTGTATTGGCCAAGTCTGTTCAAGGATTCCCATGCTTGGGTCAAAAGTTGCAATGAATGCCAAAGGACAGGCAACATATTTCGCAGACACGAGATGCCAATGACCATAATTCAGGAGGTGGAAGTTTTTGACATTTGGGGGATCGACTTCATGGGGCCATTTGTCAGCTCACATGATAACAAATACATATTGGTAGCAGTTGACTACGTCTCCAAGTGGGTCGAAGTAGTGGCTCTCCTGACCAATGATGCTAAAGGGGTAACAGGCTTTCTGAAGAAGAACATTTTCACCTGTTTTGGCACCCCAAGAGCTATACTCAGTGATGGCGGAACACATTTCTTCAATCGAGTGTTTGCAAGGCTGTTGGAAAAGTATGGAGTTCGTCATAAAGTGACCATACCGTACAATCCATAGTCGAGCGAACAAGTTGAAGTGTCCAACAGAGAGATTAAAAGTGTCCTTACAAAAATAATGAATGCAACAAGAACTGATTGGGCAAAGAATCTAGATGATGCATTATGGACGTACCGCATAGCCTTCAAAATCCCAATTGGTATGTCACTATACAAGTTGGTGTTTGGAAAGACATGTCACCTCCGGTAGAGCTTGAGCACAAAGCACTTTGGACATTGCGGTAGTTTAACTTGGACATGGAAACAGTAGGCACTAACAGAGTCACTGGTTACATGAGCTAGAAGAATTCAGGTTCCAGGCATTCGAGAGTGCTAGATTATACAAAGAACGGATGAAAATGATGCATGTAACTTCTCATTATGTAACTTCTCATATGTAACTTATCATTATAAAGAAAAAATGGGCAGCACTGCGACCACAGTAAGAGGCGAGTATACTGCCTCAAAACTGGGCAATCTACCGCGGCTGCGGAGGGACCGCGGCAAAACCGCGGTGAGAGGTGTCACACCCCTTTTTTCACCAAAACCTCACTAAACCCTATTAAAAATATGATAAAAGATTTAGTAAAGCTCAAAAGAGTTCTCAAAATTAAAAAAAATGACAAAATTGTGTTCAAAAGGAAATAACTCAGAGTCGCCACCTGACTTTGATTTCGGTATGTCAGGTCACCGTTTTTTTTAAAATGACTTTTTCCTTTTAAAACGTTTCAGACTCTAAAACCAAGTCCACACTAGAAATTCGGGTAAGGGAATTCATTTAACTCGGGGATTCATAGTACGGTTGCGCACATGATCAAGCTGGCTTTTAAAATATTTGAATTGAGGCAATAAACACGGAAAAGCAAAATAAACATACACAAGGCTTGAGGTTGTCCCCACCTAATAAAAGAAAAATAAAAATAAAAATAAAATGCTACAAGATCTACTTTTAGCCTCCAAATACAAGTACTACGGGGCATTCCCCGGAATAAAATATATACAAGTCCTTCAGGGCATTTTTTGAATAAATTTAACTAAGGTACGACCTCTCACCTCAAAATCCAAACAAAATCCTAAGGCTTGCCTACCCACCACAAATGATTTCTTAAATTTGACTAATTTGTCGGATCTAAAACATGTCACTAATAACCCAAGTAACTAAAAGATCAAACTCATATTAAGCCTAAGTCCATTCTCTTTGCTACTTAGATCTGTCAACCCCCATGGCCCATTGATCATTATTTTTCCTAATCCAAGTTCACATGTAATAATTCACAAAACAATAGGCAACTCAACCTTCATATGTATTCATAAATTTATTTGGAATAAGATGAGCAAATCGAATATAACGGACTAGCAAATAGAGCACCTGAAGCACATCAAACAAACTCAAATGAGAAATCCACTCAAAAATATTCAAATAATTGTGCAAGGGAAACGAAATGGATCTCAATATAGCTGAAAATTGATTGTTCAACTGCTTTGAACTCAAAAATGTGACGAACCTTGGACGGGAACTCGAATCGGCACCGGAAAACTTGAAAACAAAGCGACCTCCGTCAAACTCCGTCGGATTTCATGGTTTCAAAAATTGAAAATCATGAGAAAAGGTAAAAAATTGACTTTCCAATCCGAATCAACTAAGTACGAATGCTTCTAGTATTAACTATCCAAATGACATTCTAATTTCCTCCCAACAAACACAAATGCTTCATCAATTAATCAATTCAGAGCAACAATAAAGCTCCTGGCAATTTTTTACTTTTCTGTTTTGTTTTACGATATCCATATGTGTGTGTGTGTGCGCGTCCCTATTTCTGCCCTTCCATGCGTGTGGTCACTGCTTCTCTGCGTGTTTTCGCACGCGTGTGTGTGTGCTTCTGATGAAGATCATTGACGGACTTCTAGCGAGCTTGATGGAAGATGAAGGGTCGTCGGTTTTGGATAAGGGTGTGGATGTTTTTGAGTTTCCGTCGATTGGGGAGAAGTCACCAGCTCTGTTCAAACATTGAAGAAAATGGTGCAGCTGGGCAGTCGAGTTGAAAAGATGAGGGGTAGCAGCGGCTGGCAGTGGGTCTCTTTTTTGTCTCTTCTAGGGTTTTGTTGTATAGGGTATGAAGAAGGAAGGAGAAGGGTGTTGATGGGTGTTCTCTCAGGTCTTTCTAGGGTTTTTGTCTCATTAAGGGTAATGGGTATGGGCTAACAGGATTTGGACTTCAAAATTGGGCTTTAGTTTCCTACAAAAATTGGGCTAAGAAAGCTGAAAATTCAATTTGTTTTTAAGAATAATATGAATACTGATAAAAGATATAAAATTACTCTTAATAATTGATTTTAATAAACTATTAACATTTGAATAACATTAAAATTAAAGTTGAAAATATTTTTGGTATTTTCAAGGATTATATTAGAATAAAATAGGTTCAAAGTAATGTAACCTTCTAAAAATATCTAATATGTGAATTAAGTAGAAAAATATGGAACTATTTTTGTAATTTTCAATTTTTGTTCTTAAAATAAAGTAAAATAGTTAAAACTAGATAAAATAGCGATATTAGGCCTTAACTAAATATTTTACGCTAAATTGGGTGAAATCTCGGGGAGGGTCAAAAAATACATGTCTATAGCTTCCCCTCTTTGATTGGAAACGCGAAGAATTTTCAGAAAAAGAATGACTAGACAGGTTTTTTGACCCAACTCTTATTTAAGAAGACCAAAAAACTAAGAGGAAGGAGAATATGACTGAGCCCTGGTATCTGAGCTGCCTACATATCTTTGGCTATAAAGGAATCAGGCCACGTGTAGTTCAGAAGTAAGAAGAGTGATGGAGTATATTGAGGTGGAGAGCCGGTCGAGGTGTCGTTCCATCGAGGTTCTGGTCCGCGGTCCTGTTATTACATCAAAAGAAAAAAAAAATGAAAAAGACTAACTAAACCTGTCAACTATGAGTTACAAGATTCCTATCTATAAGACTTCTGAAGCTTGATCTTGAGTCTTAAATGGTTCTTCATGCAGATTTTAGATTTGAACCTTGACGCTTGCTAGCTGCAGGTGTTAGTTCATTCTTCTTCAGCTTTTCAGATCAAAACTGGACACACCATGCTTGTGACGTTAGTCATGTCTTGAGCAATCCACCTCTTGTCTCAGCTTCTGCATTTTCGATTCAGTTCATTTTTTTTCTTTTTTCTTTTTTATTCTAGATTGAGATTACTTTTGTTGATCATCTCGGACTGTTGACTTGCATTCTTGCCGCGAGCTTCTGCTACTTCTAAGTTGAATTGGATTCTGAAATGACTTCCCTTGTTCTCTAGGTGGGCATCTGCTACCGACTTGAAGTTTGAAATAATTCCGATAAGAACTTGAAATGGATTCCCTGGTTCTCCAGGTGGGTGCCTACAATCAAAACAACAAAACAAACCAAATGTTCTGTCCTAGTTTGCATTAGGAAGATTTGTGAGTTGTTAGCAAAACTGTAAATCACCCATGATATTGGTGCAATGATGAGAGTAAAACTAAAGACTCGACTAAGAAGTGCGTCTCCTAGGGATGAACTCAAATGACTCAAACTAGGAAGTGCGTCTCCTAGGGAAGAAACTTGAATGAACCAAACTAGGAAGTGCGTCTCCTAGGATAAAACTCGAATGACTGAAAACAGGAAGTGCGTCTCCTTGAGATGAAACTTGAATGAACCAAACCTAGGAGGTGCGTCTCCTAGGGGTAAACTCGAATGACTCAAACTAGAAAGTGCGTCTCCTAGGGGTAAAATCTCAATTTAGGAAGTGCGTCTCCTAATACAAAGAATATCACCTAAAAGGCCCAGACTAGGAAGTGCGTCTTCTAGGAATGAACTTAAATGAGCCAAAACTAGGAAGTGCGTCTCCTAGGGGTAAAATCTCAATTTAGAAAGTGCGTCTCCTAAAACAAAAATATCACCTAAAAGACCAACACTAGGAAGTGCGTCTCCCAGGGGTAAAACTTTAATGACTCAAACTAGGAAGTGCGTCTCCTAGGAATGAACTCAAATGACCCAAACTAGGAAGTGCGTCTCCTAGAGGTAAAACTTTAATGACTCAAACTAGGAAGTGCGTCTCATAGGAATGAACTCAAATGACCCAAACTAGGAAGTGCGTCTCCCAGGGGTAAAACCTCAATTTAGGAAGTGCGCCTCTTAAAACAAAGATATAACCTGAATGACCCAAACTAGGAAGTGCATCTCCTAGGGGCTAAACTTTAACGACTCAAACAAGGAAGTGCGTCTCCTATGAATGAACTTAAATGACCAAAACTAGGAAGTGCGTCTCCTAGAAGTAAAATCTCAATTTAGGAAGTGCGTCTCTTAAAACAAAAACATAATTTGAAAGACCCCGACTAGGAAGTGCGTCTCCTAGGGGTGAAACTTCAATGACTAAAATTAGGAAATGCGTCTCCTAGGAATAATTTAAATGACCAAAGCTAGGAAGTACGTCTCCTAGGGAAAATTCTCAATTTAGGAAGTGCGTCTCCTAAAACAAAAACAAAAATATAACCTGAAAGACCCAGACTAGGAAGTGCGTCTCCTAGGGGTGAAACTTCAATGACTAAAACTAAGAAGTGCGTCTCCTAGGAATAATTTAAATGACCAAAGCTAGGAAGTGCGTCTCCTAGGGCAAAATCTCAATTTAGGAAGTGCATCTCCTAAAACAAAAATATAACCTGAAAGACCCAGACTAGGATGTGCTTCTCCAAGGGGTGATGTGTGATCTTCTCAATAGCCTTTGCGCAAGCAGAATTGAGGCATTACACCTGAAAAATTCAAGCTTTGTTATGAACATAGCCTTTATCCATGTTTCAGACAAAGAAAACTTGTGAGTTTAAAACACGGTGGTTAGTTTGTGGCCTTGACAAGATAACTTTGATTTCAACTTAGAAGACCTTGCCAGTTATCGACTACCCATTTTCTTTCAACCCTTATCACAGAAAACACCTCCACTCCATTCGATCCCAATATCCTCTATCTGTTGCATTTTGCTCCTGAATTGACATTTGCCGAACCCTTGCATTTCACATGAATTCCAAAGCATGTTGATTGTTACCAACTCAATGTGCATACCACTTTTCCCTGACTTATGCCACTTTGATGTGCTAACCAAATTCGTTTTATGCAATTGGAAAGTTGATAGCAAATTGTGAAGTCATTTCTCACTTATTCTGACCGAACAGAATCAAGAAGGGACTCAAACAAAACAAGAGGAGCAAAATAAGGGGCAAGGGAAAAAATGATACCTAACAAGAAAATTACAAAATAGAAACTTATCATATATGGATACCAACTCTAATGACTGTGACATGCATTTTGAATTAAAGTGGCCTAATCTGTTAAGCAAGTCTAATGTTCAACTCTTTTTGTGCCGCTAAGTTGTGAAACTGGGCTTCAATGCTTCAGTGATACACAATCCCCAGTCGACTTGTAGTGCCCTGAAGGGTTTTCACCATCAAGCCTCTCTTATTTTGCTCTTTTCCCAACTCACCGTCGCCTTACGGTGCCCATGAAGGTTTTCACCTATGAGACTCTCTCATTTATCATTTTCTCTCTTTGCAATAAGAACAAGGTATTAACCATGATGTAGGAAGATCATACTTTTACCACACACTTGAGTTGGCATCCTCAAATATTGGTCGGAAGGTCTTTCTTTGGACCGTAATGTAGGCTTTTGGATAGAATTAGGAAGAAATGGCGGCATAAAGGCTCAAAATAATTTAAGATGAAAGGGATCAAAATTACAACTTTTAGAATCAGGTCTTTTGGCCAAACTAAAACTTCTGCCCCAGTTTCTTGGAGTCTGGAAATTTTTTGGATTTTTGTTTTGAATGGATTTCTAAAAAAACTGCCCCACTCTTGACTTCGGGGGATTATGAAATATTTTATTTGGTGTGATCGAACCGTAAGGCTGCCTACGTTTCTTGAGGTGTCAAGAATCAGGTCGAACGTAGTTCAAAAGACAAAGTTGTTTTTTTTCTTTTCCTTTTCTCTCTTTTTTTATTTTTCCTTTTTTTCTTTTTTTTCTTTTTCTCTTTTCCTTCTTTTTTTTTCTTCTCTTTCTCTTTTTCTTTTCCTTTTCTAGTTCCTAACTATATTTCTAATTCCAAAATAGGGGTATGAAATAAAATATTAGGCTCAAAATGGGTAGCAAAGGATAAAGGTATTTGGGTAGCAGAATAAAATGCAAACATCCAAAGTCCATTCCCCGGATAAATTTAACTAAGGTACGACCTCTTGCCTCAAAATCCAAACAAAATCCTAAGGCTTGCGTACCCACCACAAATGATTTCTTAAAGTTTCCTAAATTGTCGGATCTAAAACATGTCACTAACGACCAAAGTAATAAAAGATCAAACTCATATTAAGCCTAATTCCATTCTCTTTGCTATTTAAATCTGTCAATACCCATGGCCTATTGATCATTGTTTTTCCTAATCCAAGTTCACATGTAATAATTCACAAAATAGTAGGCAACTTAACCTTCATAGGTATTTATTAATCTAATTTCGAATAAGATGAGCAAATCGAATATAAAGGACTAGCAAATAGAGCACCTAAAGCACACCAAATAAACTCAAATGAGAAATCCACTCAAAAATATTCAAATAATTGTGTAAGGGAAATGAAATGGACCTAAATATACCTGAAAATTGATTGTTCAACTGCTTTGAACTCAAAAATGTAATGAACCTTATATGGGAACTCGAATTGGCACCGAAAAACTCGAAACCAAAGCGACTTTCATCAAACTCCATCAGATTTCATGGTTTCAAAAATTAAAAATCATGAGAAAGGGTAAAAATTTGACTTTCCAATCTGAATCAGCTAAGTACAAATGCTTCTAGTATTTACTATCCAAATGACTTTCTAATTTCCTCCCAACAAACACAGATGCTTCATCAATTAATCAACTTAGAGCAACAATAAAGCTCCTGGCAAATGTTTACTTTTCTGTTTTGTTTTACAATATTCACATGTGTGTGTGCGCGTCACTGTTTCTGCCGTTCCATGTGTTTGTGTGTTTTTGTTGCTGTCTAAGGCGATGGGAGGGATGTGGGCAACTGTTGTAGCTCAATTTTCGGCAAGCTGGGTGGCGGCCAGCTTGGTTTATGGAGTTGAAGGCGCCGCGGTTCTCGGTTCAGCCGTGTTCTCTAGTGTATAGCATTCTAATGGTTGAGGGGGATGGCTGGGGTGTGGTCTTAGGGTGTTGAAGATGGAGATGAGGGGAGGGAGCGGCGGCGGTTTTGGGTGGTCCAGTGGCTGGTGGTCACTGCTTCTCTGCGTGTTTTCGCGCGCGCGTGTGTGTGCGTGTTTTTGATGAAGATCATTGCCGGATTTCCGACGAGCTTGATAGAGGAGATGAAGGGTCGTCGGTTTTGGATGAGGGTGTGGATGTTTTCGAGTTTCTGGCAATTGGGGAGAAGTCACCGGGTCTGTTCAAATGTTGAAGAAGATGGTGCAGCTGGGCAGTCGAGTTGAAAAGATGAGGGGTAGCAGCGACTGGCAGTGGGCCTCTTTTTTGTCTCTTCTAGGGTTTTGTTGTATAGGTTATGAAGAAGGAAAGAGAAGGGTGTTGATGGGTGTTCTCTTAGGTCTTTCTAGGGTTTTGTCTTATTAAGGGTAATGGGTACGGGCTAACAAGATTTGGGCTTCAAAATTGGGCTTTAGTTTCCTACAAAAATTGGGCCAAGAAAGCAGAAAATTTAATTTGTTTTTAAGAATAATATGAATACTGATAAAATATATATAATTACTCTTACTAATTGATTTTAATAAACTATTAACATTCGAATAACATTAAAATTAAAGTTGAAACTATTTTTGATATTTTCAAGGATTATATTAGCATAAAATAGGTTCAAAGTAACGTAACCTTCTAAAAATATCTAATACGTGAATTAAGTAGAGAAATATGGAATTATTTTTGTAATTTTCAATTTTTGTTCTTAAAATAAAGTAAAATAGTTAAAACTAGGTAAAATAGAGATATTAGTCCTAAACTAAATATTTTACGCTAAAAGGGATAAAATCTCGGGGAGGGTCAAAAATCACATATCTACAAGAAGCAAAGACACTGCCTCGATATTGTGCAGCCCACCGCGACTGCGATGGGACCGCGGTAGGACCGCGGTGAAAGCCCTGTACACTGCCTAAGGAATTTCAACCCACCGCGACAGGATCGCGGTGAGGCGTAAAAACTCGTCGCCCAGGTAAGTATTTCGAATTAATTTGTTTTTCAAACACCCCCCCCCCCCCTTCTTTATTTCCCAAAACACCT
>MU703324.1:60171-82198 GCA_026770625.1 Nicotiana glauca
TTTCCAAAGATTTCACAGTTTCACTGATTTCTAAAGGAGTTTTACACTGTTTCTATACAACATGATGATATGTTATACGTGTTTTCTTGCCGCTCAGTTATTATTTACTTTTATTACTTATTTATTTGGAGTACTCACTTTACTCCCTACACCTCGCGTGTAGATGCAGGTACTGGTTTACCCGGTAGCGGGTTTGAGCTGGTTGAGGATTTTGCTATTGTAGCCGAGCAAGGTGACCGCCAGCGTTCGCGGCACCAGATTTCTTCTTTTGATTCTAAATATTTAATCCATGTATTACAGGCCTTGTAGTTGACTTAAAAATCCTTCTAGATGCTCGTGACTTGTGACACCCCGGTCGAGCTGTATCGGGATGGTTCCCTATTTTATTATTTTTCTTCCGCACATATAATAATTTTAATAATGTTTTAGACTTATTTATGCTAAGTAAGTATTAAATAGGTATTGATGTCTGTTGGCTAGCCTTTTCTTCACGAGAGGCGTCATCAGGACCGGGTTTGGGAGTTGGGTCGTGACATTTACACCTTAATATTACCATGCTTTATTATTGTTTTATAGGTGAATTGATAACAAAATGCTCTAATTGGTGTTATTTTGCTTCGCATGGAATAATCTAAGTGAGGAAGCACTACGGAGTGTTTTGGACTCAATAATGTGAAGGAAACACCCAATCAAGAAGTACCCGAGCATAAAGAAGCAAAAATGGACTAAGATGAAATCCACCACGACCGCGCTGGAACCGCGGTTGAACCGCGGCAGACAATTACACGAGGCAGAATGTTCAGCCTTCACCGCGGTCATGCCGCGGTCTTTCCACGGCAGCGATGAACTGTTCAATTGCTAGAAAATTAGGGACCAAAGTGTAATTTGGGGAAAACTTGTTCCAAACCCTTATCAACTTTAGAAGATCGCCCATGATAGAGGGAAACTTGTTTTTAGACTACTTTGGAGGCAAGAACAAGCGTGAGAAGATCAACCAAATATTAGAGTTTTTCTATCTCCTTTTAATTCTTGCAATTATACATTATGAACAACTTTGTAGTTTTATCTTATTTTGTTATGAGTAGCTAAATAATTATCTAGGGTTAATGGAACCAATTGTTGGTTAAAATTTTGACTCAACTTGTTATAATCGAGCCGGATTTATTATATTTTATGGTGGTTAATTGAATGGGCCCTTGATTAATCATGTCTAATTACTTCATATTGCTTGAAAAAGAATATTAGGTTAGACTGTTGTTGAACAACATCACTTTTGGGTAATTGAATAGATTTATTACTTGAACTTAAAAGTGGGTTTAGAGATAACGAAACTTTGGGTGGGATAATTTAGAGCTATACATATTGTTAGCTAGAGTAGTTCGGGAGAATGCTCTAGTAAATTATTGTAGTTGATCAAGAGATAATTACGATAACCCATAGCTCTTAATCCTCATAGAGTATTACGGCGAGATTATAGCGAAAGAGTCAAGACCTAAACTAGCAATTGGAAAAATCATTGCCCTAGACCTTTTTACCATTGAATTATCTTTAATCTAGCATATTGTTATTTCTAATATTATTTGAAGTAGTTAAACAAAGACCCAAGATTGATTGATCAAAATCTTGCATCTACAAATTGGTTGAGTTGATAATAACATTGCCAAAGAGTTGTAATAGATAGGTTAGTTCCCTGAGGATTCGACTTCGGACTTAAAACCGGATTATATTTACAATGACCGCTTTGTCTTTAGAAGGTATAGATGGGTGTGATCAATGTGATATACCGATTTTTTTCAATCTTTGCTTCGGTTTTGGGTCTTTCCGTATTACTAATCGTATTAATTTACTCTATCTTTTGGAATTAAACATTTCTTACTTGTTAAGTTTCAAACCTGCTTTTCCGGCTAAGTTCTATACTTTTTTTAGGTATTATTTGCTTTAATTTATAAAATCTGGATGATTCTTTGGGTAAAACAGTATTCTTTGAAGTTTCTTACTGATTATTATTTTTGCCCTGTTAAATTTGTGTGCACAGATCTTGTTTGTTTCCTTATTTGTAATTCTAATTAGTCACACTTGCCTTAACTACTCGTCTGCATGATTCTGTGATTTTTACTGATCCTTTATTTGATATGATTGGGATTCTTGCCTTAATTAACTCTCTTGTTATTACTGTTAATCAATTACCCCTAATTAGGGGGGCTATTCCAAACTTCCTTATGTTAATTAATTTTGCGACCCTATGATTGCCCTTAATTGACTGATTTCTGATTCTTTACCTTATTTGTGTTGCTCTTAAACTGCTATATATACACTCTCATTCTGCTCCTTCAAGACACGAACACTAAGTTCAAAACACACACTCACACTCAAACTCTCTCTTCTTTCTCTGCTACTTGTTATAACTATTGATCTAGCCGGCTGAAAGCCAAGGCTAGACATTGGAACTACACCTGCTTTACATTCTACACTTTCTTCTTTAACTGGTATGTCTCTAGTTAAATTTTGAAACTCAAACTCCATGTGTTCCATTCCTGCACTAGTTCAATTGGCTATGTATTCAGTTTGTTACCTTGTTTACTACTTTATTATCACGTCTAAATTCTGTCTCAATGTGTAATCAGCATGTCTAAACTTCACTTGATTATTTGATACTTGTCAAGCATGTTTACTTAGTCCCTGCATATTCATAACTAGTGTGATCATGTTAGTTACTTAGTCTCCTAATGTATTCGATTGGCCCTAATTGTATGTCCAATTCTGTCCAATACACCCCTTGTCTTCAACATGATTCTGCTACATTCTTTCTCTATGTTTTAACCGTCTATTACCATGACTGACTTATCAGTGGATTCCTAGTTGTTCTGTGCATTTGTTGTCTCAAATGTTTTCCCTGTTTATGTGGTTTCAATTCTATATGTTCCCAATCCCTTTCACCCCTGTTTATAAATCTGTTGGTGAAGTGTCTGTGAATCTGAGTATTCTATGATTAATTGGTTGTTTGCTGAATTTGCTCTTCTCAAAATTGATTTCAAAGTTGTTCTTCTACTCTTAGTATTTTCCTCAAACTGTTCACTCCTAGCATCTTCTTAAAACTTTTTTCCATTTCTGAAATTCTTTTCACTTCGAAAATTGTCTCTACATTGTTTTTTAATTAAATCTTTCAAAACTATGTCAACCACTCTCACTTTACTCTTAGACTATTAGGTTATGCTCCTCTGGTGTGTGTACTGCTTAGGGATCCTTGAGATACCTCTGAACTATGGCACACCAGGTCCGACCCCTCCACACCGCACATAACCAATCCCTATTTGAGAAAAGGTCGTGTTGTGAGCATGACCTGGGATCCTTGAGGTCCTTAGGGAACTTTGACACACTAGGATACCCTATTGTCTATGAGACTTTTGGTATTTGAGATTGTGTTAAAGGCTTGGCATTCCCAGGTTTACTTTGGGCCTGATTCAGGCTCCCTATAGTATAGTTTCATTTATTTATGTAATTAATTTGATCTTGGTCTGTAATAGTATTCTTTGTTAACAAAGATTGGGGTAATTAGTAAAAAGGGGAGGGTTCCTATATGATTTTCTATGGGAAACCGGGTATAAATCCTATTTTAGGTTTATATTATGATTCGCAATAGAAATCATGCTTTAGGATTATGTTGTGCTTATCTGCTATAGTAATCATGCCTTAGGTTTATATTGTTTGCATTAGAAATCCTGCCTTAGGATACTCACGTTTATTACCTTTGCATATTAGAAAACATGTTATAGTTCATTACTTTTTTTCTTGATTCTGCATAAGTTGTTATCACCTGGGAATCCTGTCATTAAATTACTGTTGTAATCTCTTAATAAAATGAGCAACTCTCTCTATGCATTAGAAATCCTGCCTTAGAACTCTGTTTGCATTCGCTTTAGCTTGTCTCTATGTCACTTAAATGAAAAATTATCTATAAATAGGTTTAAAATAGCCCAACACGTAGATATCACGTTCTAGTACAAACATGCATGAAATCAGTTTTGTAACATTAATCACCTAGATCAGCATGCCTATAGGACGGAATAACTTCAAGTTGTTTTAATTAGTTCCCCATAATTATGATTGCGTATAGACCGGTGCTTATGAAAGTCTTGGGTAATTAATGGTCTTAAGATTGTGAAATTATATTCTGCTTATTTGTAAAACTGCCCAGGTTTAACATGCTTTAAAATCAGTAAGCAAACTGATTAGGATTCTGTCACTTCACCTTAAAACAAAATCTGCATATCATGTGTTTATGATACTCATCTAGGTATCATGTTCTAGGGCCTTTTGAAATGCTTTGAAATCAGTTGTTTGAGACGCGCTACTTATGTGTTTATATGTGGAGGTAAACATGAGCCCCTTAATTGTTTTCCTATTTGACAGTCTTATGTATTTTTTGTTGTCACTTCGATTTTACCCTTTAAACACCTTAGGAGTGTCTAGAACTGCCTAATTCTAGATGTCCTAAACACCTCCAAGACCACAAGAAAAGGACGGGTAAAAGCACGCTTAGAGGTCGTTAATTAAAAATTGTTTATATAACCGCTAAGGAGGGGGGTAATGGGTAGTAAAAGGATATGATGACCTGTGCGCTAATGTCATGTGTAGCCCCTCTAGTTGAGGAGGATTATCGGGCATCGTACAGATTGATCCTATAAGACTTCCATTCCTTTACTTACATATATGTGCTTAAACTGCATAAACTTCTTTTATTTACATGTATGTGCGTAAACTGCCTAAACTTCCTTTATTTGCAAATGTGTGCTTAGACTGCTTACCTGTTAAATGACTAATTCACATAACTGAGTTCGGCCAGGACCCACCGTTGTGAACCTCGAGGGGTGCCTAACACCTTCCCCTCAAGGTTATTTCGAGCCCTTACCCTAATCTCTGGTAATGCAAACTTGTTGTATGAGTTAATTGCTCTAAGTGTCCTAACATACCTTAATCCATCAGGTGGCGACTCTTCAAATACCCGATTCCCAAAAGGAAATGAGTTGTTCTCAGTGAATGTCGACACCCGAACTCTGCAAGGAAAAAGGGGGTGCGACAAGAAGGTGTTAAGCATATTAAACATTCGGAAGGAAGAATTTTCAAGTTCGTGGAATGCATTAAGAATCTTGGGCTACCGTACTCAAAGAAGCTTCACCAAGATATGACTATTCGGTGGAATTTTACTTTTCAAATGCTTGAAAGTGCTCTCCTCTATCAACAAGCTTATATTCAATATAAGTTAGTTGATACTGATTTTAAATATGCTCTTTCTGAGGAGGAATGGAAAAGGGTAGAGACAGTTGCTAAGCTTTTGAAGCCATTTTATGATATCACTAGATTATTTTTAGGAAGCAAATATCCAACCGCCAATTTATATCTACCTAATGTATGGAAAATTCAAATATTGTTAGAGGAAGAAAGAAATAGTAATGACTTAGCTATGAATGAGATGACTATATTAATGTTAATGAAGTTCAAAAAATATATGTGGTCTTATAGTAAGATCTTATCACTTGCCATTGTCCTTAATCCTCGATATAAAATGAAGTTTGTGAAATTTTGCTTCTCCAAAATTGATCATGTGACTGCCGATGCGAAGGTAAAAGCTGTTGAAGATCATTTGCAATTATTGTTTAAAGAATATTTGGTACCTTCGACCTCAATTTCCTTATCGGAGGAGCATGTTTATGTTAGATGTACTAATGAAGCAAGGGATGAGCTTGAGGAGTATTATGTGTTTGAGAACCAGTTGGAGTCTGGTAGAGATAAAACGCAATTAGATTTGTACATGGAGGAGCCTAATTTTGATCATAAAGCAAATCCATATGTAGATGTACTTGCCTTTTGGAAGGAAAATAGACTAAGAGAGTGTTTGGCTAAGCTTATAAGCTGGTCAAACTGACATATAAGCACTTTTTGGCTTATCTACGCGTTTGGTAAAATTAAAAGTGCTTATAAGTTAAGTGCTTATAAGCCAAAAATAAGCCAAAAGCCATAAGTTGGAGGGTGTTTGGCTAAGCTTATAAGCAGGTCAAACTGGCTTATAAGCACTTTTTGGCTTATCTACCCGTTTGGTAAAATTAAATGTGCTTATAAGGTAAGTGCTTATAAGCCAAAAATCATAAGCTGGTCTCCCCCAACTTATCAAAATTTCAGCTTATAAACACTTTAGGTTTGACCAAAATACTTACTATTATATCCCTAAAATACTTCTTTTTAAAAAAAAAAACTCTTCGTATAGCCAGTTCTTCAGCTACTTATTATTAATTTCAGCACTTTTATCCAAACACTTAACTGCTTATTTTTTAAATCAGTTTCAGCACTTAAAAGTGCTTTTCAGCACCTAATGCTTATCAGCTACTCTAAATCAGCTAAGCCAAACGGGCACTTGGTCTCCCCCAAGTTATCAAATTTCAGCTTATAAGCACTTTAGGTTTGACCAAAATATTTACTATTCTATCCCTAAAATACTTTTTTTAAAATAAAACTCTTCGTATACCCAATTCTTTAGCTGTTATTATTAATTTCAGCATTTTTATTCAAACACATAACTGCTTATTTTTTAAATCGACTTCAGCACTTAAAAATATTTTTCAACACCTAATGCTTATCAGCTAAGCCAAACTGGCTCTAAGGTTTCCAGAACTCTCATTGCAGGCACGAGATGTCTTGAGTATACCTATTACTACAGTTGCCTCAGAGTCTATTTTTAGCATTGGAGGTCGTATCAGTGGAAAGTTTTAAGGCTCTAATTCACCTGCAAATGCGGAGGTAAAGTTGTGTACTAGAGATTGTCTTTGCGAACAAGAAGGTAAATCATTATATTTATATTAATGTTTTGTTTTGTTCTTTTGTAATAGTGTTCCATTAAATTAATTTTACCTTTTATTGTTTGTTTTTGTAAGATTGCAATGAATCAGACACCGATGAGGATGAAATCGCGGTCGACCTTCAGCCGTTTCTTGATAAACTTGGTTCACATTGATAGGTAGTTGTGTAGAAATAGTTACGGTTAGTTCCACGATCAAGAGAATTGAGCTACCAGTACACATGCCTAGTCATGTAACCTAAAGTAGAATGTCCATAGGAGTTTAATGAACTAAGGCCTCATTTGTTTTCTTTAAGATTAAGATGTCTGAATCTGAATACACATCCGAATATCAAGATGTGTATTAAGATTAAGATATCCGAATCTGAATACACATCTGAATATATTAAGATGTGTATTAAGATCTGAATACTAAAAATTAATACCGTTTGATTTTTAACATCTGAATGCATAAAATTTATCTTTATTTGAAAAATAATAAACATAAAATTCAAATGAAATACTAACTAATCCAATATTCTATCAATAAAATATGATAGTTATTGGTAGTGATGGCTAACGGGTGAATGCCGACTAGAGGCGGTGGTTGGTGGTAGTTTTGGTTGATGATGGTGGTTCATGCTAGTAGCTAGTAGTGATTGGTAGTGGTGACGATTATGATTGAGGATGGTGGTGGTGGGTGGTGATAATTAATCATGGCGGACGGTGGTTTGTGATTGAGGAAGGTGGTGGTAGGTTATAATGATGGGCGGTGCCGGCTGTGGCTGTTAATGGCGATGGAGTCGTTGGTTGTGGTAGTTGAGGTGGATAAGTGTTGACTGTAGGTTAGAATGATGGTGGTCGGAGTGGTGGGGATGGTGGATGGTGATGGTCGATAATGGTGGAGACTATGATTGAGGATGATGATGGTGGTGGTGGTGGTGGTGGTGGTTGACTATGGTGGCGGTGGTAGTGGTTGGGTACGGTGGTGGTAGTGGCGTAGTGATAGTTGATAATGGTAGGCAATTGCGGTAGTTAATAATACATATGTGATAGCATCTTAATGAAATTAAGTCTCTATTATAGATCTTAATCATACAGACCTATTCGGACCCACTAAGTGGTTGTGAAGTAAAAAAACACACTTAATGATTACGATATGAATAATTAAGATTCAGACTTTAAAAATAAACGCACTTAATGTCTGAAATCTGAATGATTAAGATTTAGACCTCCATTAAGTGCAAACAAATGAGGCCAAGACTAATCAGTCTTAGTAACTTCTCTGCAAAATCATTTCAAAGTTCATGAATCGTCGTCTTGGTCGTCCACTAATGCAGAAGTTGGTATCTCCATGTCAAACTGGATTTATCAAGGGAAGATCGATAACTGAGAATATTATTCTCACACAAGACATGGTCCACAACATTAATCAATCACGGTAAAATAGCAATATAGTCTTGAAACCCGACATGGCTAAAGTTTATGACATAGTTAATTGAAATTATTTGTGCCGAGTCTTGAGGCAGATGGGGTTCTCTGAGGTCTGGATAGATAGATCAACCTGAATGGTTCCAAGAAAGGTTTCTTCAAATCAAGGAGGGGTATAAAACAAGGAGGATGAAATCAATGAATTCAAGCACATTACTGGCTTCTTATATTGTCAGTTTTCAATGAAGTATTTGGGTTGTCCTATTTATGTAGGGACAAATAAAGTTATTTATTTTAACAAAATGGTTAATAAGGTCTCTAATAGGATGCAAGGATGGCAAGGAAGATTGCTTTTAATTGGAGATAAAGTTCTTATTAAGTCTGTACTTCATGCTCTCCCTTTACACCTTTTTCTGTTCTATATCCTTAGGTCAAAGCCATGTTAAGTGGCATGCAACAATGTATTACTAAGGACACCTTAAACGTCATTGTCTATGTTGTTCGGACTCTGCAAAAATGGTGCCGGATGCGCGTCGGATCCTCCAAAAGTAGTGCGTTTTTGGAGGATCCGATACGGATGTGGCAACATTTTTAGAAAGTCCGTGCAACATAGGTCATGGTTGAATCTGATTCTCAGTTGATAGTAAATTTGATTAATAACAAAATGAAACCACCTTGGCAGATCAAGCATATCATATGTCAGATTGTGGAGCTCTCAAGCAATGTAAATTTCAGTTTTGTTCATATTTTTAGAGAGACAAGAATTATTTTGTTATTAATGATGTTATTACTAGATAAAACTAGGTTTTTTGCAACATTGTGTATAGTTTCATCATGTAATACTCAATGCCTACAAAGTGTAATGGATGAGTCCTCCAAACTTAGACAAGTTTTTTTCTGGTCAAATGCATACAAGAGTGATATGTATCATTCTTCTTCATGTGTTGGAGGCTAAGGTTTATGTCCTCCTCGGTGTACTTATCCTTTTTGATTATATATGGGTTGGGGTCTATGCCTAACCCCCACCATGGCTCTTTTATGTAAAAAAAAGTAGGCGTGTTTTGGTTTAAAATTGAAATAAATATAAAATTTTCAAGAATACTAGTAGTTATACCCCATAGATATATAAGCAAGTAAATGTTCTGACAACAACTTTGATCCTTCTTTTCTCAAGAAGGAATACAAAAAATCCAAGAACAGATAAAAATTCCACAATGAATCCCATTTTGATACATTTTGCATCGATGTAATCAATAGGAAAAATTCAGATGATAAAAATTTCCAAAACTTACTCCAAACTTATTTGTTTATTTTCTTTTCTTGATCAGCTGCACAAAATGGAATGAACTGTGAAATCAAATTCTGAATTTAGATATAAAATCTATCACTCATCACTGTAACAGAGGATTCTTCTTTCTCCTCTTATTAAACAAACAACAAGAACAAGCCATTTTTCTCTTTTAAGTCCTGACCAAAGGAGAATTCATAGGAGAATGAGCTGGTGAATTGAAATCATCCAATCTTCGAAACGATAAGCTGATTTGAAGTTTGCTCCTACTGCATTGTTTCTTGAATGCAGCAACTTTATTAGTAATACCCTTTGTTTGTAGCACAAAATTCCTTATCCTTCTTATAGCAATTCTCATAGTTTCATCGTCCATATTCGCGAAACAAACCCTAAACCAACCTGGTTCAGAACAATGAAAAGAACAACCTGGTGAAACATTAAGTTTCACTTCATTGATAATAATTCTCCACAATTCTAACTCAGATTCAAATGTTGACTCTTTTAGTAGCCTTCTTAAATCCATCCAAAAAAATAAACCGGCGTTACTCTTTAATGTACTAATTCCAACTTGTGCTAGTCCTTTAGAGAACATCCCTTGCCTTATTCCAAGCCTTTCAGAACTCTCAGCAATGAATTTTTCGACGAAAATTTCATCAGACAACATTGATGCAATCAAATGTTGTGTCTGAGTTGAAACCAGCCCAAAACTCGACATTTTTCTAGCAATGTTGACCACTGTATCATTGTAAGAGTAAACAATTCCAACCCTGAATCCTGGAAATCCTAAATCCTTGGACAAACTATAAACAATATGTACCAAATCTTGGTTGCATAATCCAACATTTTCCTCTAGTATTTCGGAAATGCTGATGAAATTTGGCTTATTAAAGACAGTAGCAGCATAAATTTCGTCGCATACTAAATGGATGTTTTTCAAATTAACGAAACTTACTATGTCTCTGAGCGTGTCCCGGTCGAGTAGAGTTCCTAATGGATTTGATGGATTGTTTATAAGCAAACCCTTAATTTTGATATTGGATTCTTGAGCTTTCTCATATGCAGATTCTAAGGCTTCTCTAGTAACCTTGAAATCATTAGAACTGTCACAAACAACAGGAAATAGTTGTACACCAGTTCTCCACCTCAAATCTCTGTCAAATCTGCAATACAAGTGAAAATTTTACTTTAAGTACCACAAATAAGACGGATTATCTGCTACGTTATGTAAAAATATATTGATAACCAGTGGCGGAGCCACATATACTGACACTCCTTTGTCAGAAAAGTGTATTGTGTAGCTAGTTAAATTTATTTCTTTAATGTATATACTACATGTTGACATCCCTTGACAGCTTCATGTGTTTTATTTCTTTATATTTTGACCCCTTTAATGAAAATTCTGGTCCTGTCACTGCTAATAAGGTAAATGTTTTTATACATTGTCCGTATATAGAAGTTAAATTAATCCTATATATACACAATAGCTAAAGAAACATCTTCTTTGTTTTCTTCCTTTACTTTGTTCCTTTGTGCTGAAAAGCAAACTTAAAGAACATGCAACATTTTTTATGCTTTGTAACGTGGCCTAGTTGTCCTTGAGATGACTGATGAAACATGTCCGATCAGACGTAGGACATTATATTCGGTATTGTTTCTAATAAATATGAATTATGAATGACTTTTTGAGGCAAAATGATAAATAAATTGATAATGACACGAATTAATTAATTAATTATGGGTATATGATCTGTGAGTTTTTTGTCTTTGTCACTTAGGACCAGGAAGTTATGACGAATGTTACTAGAGGACCCTACTTTCTCTATTTTGTGTTGATGAGTAGTTGATTTCATGTCCCACATCAATAATTTAACTAGGTCCAAGCACCCAAAATAAGTTAAAAATTTGTAGGTCAAGGGAAGACACTATGATAGTGATTTGTAAAAGAAAAGATCGCCCAAGTTGATGAAATAAGAAAAAAGATTAGATAGGAATTTCTTAATTAGAGAAAATATTAGTAAATTATGAGTTGGTAAGGAGTAAGGACTCTAAAAATAAAGTTTTCTTTCTTTTGTGGCTTTCTTAATTGGATGGTGATAATGTTTAGAGGGTTTTATGCTATATTAATTAAAATTAATCAGGCCAGTAAATTTCGAATACGGAATAATTAAAAAAGAAATAAGGTTTTAATTTCTTACCCAGGATAATATGGTGTAGGAACCAAAAATGCATCACCAGGATCAGCCAAACAAAAAGCCAACATTTCATGAGCTCCAGTTGCTCCTCCACTCATTACTATGCGATTTGGGTCAAATGTGACTTTGTCTCCTCTTACTCTCTCCATAAACCTTGCAACTGCCTGAAATTAAGATTCATATATGTTCCATAAGGTAATTAGAACACTGATTAAATATAATATATAATAAAGGCAGCCGGTACATAAGTCATCTCGTATTCGTGCAGGGTTCGGAGAAGGGCCGAACCTTAATGGGTGTGATATGAACAACTTATCCTAATGTAAGTGTTAGTGGTTGCTTCCACAACTCAGTCCGCGACCAGAGGCGGATGCAGGATTTAAACCTTATGAGTTTAACTATTAAAGTTTTTAGTAATGAACCTATTATATTTCTAAAGTTATGGATTCATATTTATTATTTTTATAATTTTAATGAATTTTTACATACATCAAAAGTTATAGGTTCAGTTGAAACCATAGGTGATACACTATATCCATTCCTGTCCGTGACTTGTAGGTCACACAGAGTCAACTTTTATCGTTGCTCATTACTCCGACGCTCCTTTTTGTCATAATTAATGAACAAAAAAAAAATAGCAACTACTAATTTGGATTTGGAAGCTTTTTTTTTTTTTTAGAAAAATAAAATACCATACCTGTCTAAACTCTGGCAAGCCATGATAGTCTTGAAAAATAGCAATATCTTTGAAATCTTCAGCTCCATCAGTTGTGCAAATGGAGGCTTTTGGGTTATTCACCACCCATTCTTGGATTAAATCAAAGCAAAGCTGCAAAATACATGAAAAATAAAGAAATTAACAAAAACTCTAAAGTTTTCAGTTTTAGCCGTTTTATCAAGAAAAGAGCAGAGAATATGTTGTTTTTATCTCCTACCTGATTTTCTGCAAGACCCATCTGAATAACTCCATTTGGATTGTTAGAGAGATGAAAAGGATCATTTTCATAAGCCTTCCAACCATCAAAATAAGCTGAGTTTTCTCCATGTCCATCATTTGTGGCTATTTTTGAAAGAAGCTGCTGCTTTTGGTTATTGCTTGAAATAAACACCATCTTCTGAAAGTTGTAGAAAAAATCAAAGATTATCAATAAAATGAAGTAGGTGTTGGCTAGTTTTGTAAAAGAAGCTGTTTTGACACTTAGAATATTAGTTTGTAGAAAGTCTTGTAATTTTTGGAGTGAACATTGAAGTTGGAAATGATGCCTTATTTATACTTGTAATTATCATTGCTAAATTATATTGTGGGTATACACCGCACGCGTAAGAGAAATTATTTTAAAAATAAAATCTTGAGATACGGTAGGTGATTAGTACGTAAGTGTGTGCTAATAGCGCACTAGTTATGAACTGTTAAGATTCCCTCTTTAATTTCTATTCTCCCTACCAAATACTAACTCCCCTGATATTTCTATACACTAATAGTAAAATTAATTTTTTTATATTATTAGATCACTTAAAAGATAGCTTTCAAAATTTTAACATATAAATTACAACAATTTAAAATATATGATAGAGTCAAACTTTTCTATCACAAAATCGTTTGTTGCAGATATTTTTTTATTGATATACTTAGTAAGGTGTTGTCACTGAGAACATATATTATAATATAACATGAAAAATTAATTCAAAGAAAACTTGGTTGTTATAGTAAAGAGTTGTTATAGAGTATGACTGTTGTAGAAAGGTCTGACTAAATTCATTATAAAGGTGCTTATGCTTTCCTGAGCCGAGGGTGTATTGGAAACAACGCTTCTATCCTCACAAGGTAGGGGTTATAAGGTCTGCATGCACACTACCCTTCTCATACCCTACGGTATGGGATAATACTGGGTGTGTTGTTGTTGTTGTTGACTAAATTCATTATAATTAAGTATTTTCTCTTAAAAAACTTGGCAATGCAGACCTTATTTCTACAAACTTCTTCAAGATAATGAACAACAAATTTATTCTTAGTATTTATCATAAATTGATATAGTTTTGAAACCTCCAATTATTTAAAATTTTCTCTTGCGAAATTCCAGCACATAAATGGATAATTTAAGAAAGTGCTTACACTTTATACTTGATATATATATATATATATATATATGAAAATGAATTTGTAACTTATGACTCAAATATCTAACTAATTAATCTCGTGTTGCATTATCGCGAAAGGCCACAATTTTCGAATGCAAATAAATGTCGGCGAATATGAGAAATTTATGTCAAACCAATGGATAACATAAGGAAATAACTTAGCTGTTTGGTTGAATATTTTAAAAACAACGTTGTAGGTTTAATCCCAATCATCATGTCGGATCATGTGACATAAAAGACAATTAAGTAGGAAATCGTAGGTGTATTTCTTTTGTGTTTTTAACTTTTTTAAAGGATTTGTTTTCTAATGATATTAAGTTTTTTCTAACTTCAATTTTTTAATTTAAGTGTTGCTTCTTGGCAAAACATAGATTTCTGAAGGCAGTGAGTAGGGGTGTACATGGACCGGGTTGGTTTGGTTTTTATCAAAATCGAACCAAACCAACTATATCGGTTTGGATTTGTTCGGTTTTGTCGGGTTTTTCGGGTTTTCGGATTTTTTGTTACATGAATATTATTTCAATCTTACTTTGTTAAAATTATAGATAAGTCTTTGATAAGTGAATATATGTTTAGTAAATATGAAAAAAATTGACAAATATATGATCTATTAATATATTCTAATAGGAGAATTTTTTTAATAACATATGGTAGTTATTTTCTTAGTCGTCTAACAATAATTTTTCGTTAATTTATACTTTCAAGGTTAATACATGAGAGGATCCCAAATATTTCTACATTTTCTAAAGAAAATTCACTATAAAGTCTTTAAAATATAAAAATTTATATATTTATATGACGATTTGGTTCGGATTTTTTTACTCAATACCAAACCAAGTGAAACCAAACCTAGTCGGATTTTTTAATTGGTTTGATTTGATTATTCGGTTTGGTGCGGTTTTTCGGTTCGATTTGAACACCCCTAGCAGTGAGGATGCTTCGTTCTGTTAACAGACATTCAGAAAGTAAGAGCTTAGCTAGATTGTTTCTAGAAATAATTAGACTTACAAAATTTAAAATTAAGAGGGTGTTTTGGCTTAGCTTTTATGCTTGTCAAACTGGCTTATAAGTATATTTTGGCTTATTTACGCATTTAGTGTTTATAAGCTAAAATCAGTAATAAGTCTTATGTTTAGCCACCCCTGCTTATGATTTTTCAGCTTATAAGCACTTTTAATTTAACCGAGGCTATTTTTAATATTTTACTAGTTTATCCTTAATAATATTTTTTAATTCAAAAAATCTTTTTTCCAAAATAAAATTTTTAACTTTTTCTTCATTCTATATTCGTTATAAAAGAAATATTTTAATTTATAATCTTTTGTAAAGTTTTAAAGGGTATTTTAGTCATTTTAATAATGGAACAGCTTACCAGCACTTTTCAACCAAACATCGCAACTACTAATTATCCGTTTCTACACATCTATTCAAACGCGTAAATGCTTATTTAAAAGATTAGTTTCGGTACTTAAAAATATTTTTCAACACTTCAAGCTTATCAGCTATTTACTACTATCAGCTAATCCAAACGGGCTCTAGGTAAACAAGTTTATACTGGTATGGAATCTTAGCCATTGGAAATGAACGTAACAATATTCTCATTGAAGGTTAGATTTCTTTTCTCTGATTTTTATTCCATTTTATATTTTCTTGAAATGCGTAGACCTGATGCAAACTATAATTAATATACAAACAAATTGCACGGTGGAGCTCGTAAAATACTAGACAAGTAAAAGTAAAGGGAGAGTAGAAAGTAAGAGGTAGTTAGATTGGTTTTAGAAATGATTAGACTTACAATATTTAAAATTAAATGAACAAGTTACAAGTATATACTGGCCTTGAATCTTTGCCATTGGAAATGTACGTAGCAGACTAGCAGTACTCTTAGATTTATTTTCTCTGACTTTTATCCATTTTTATATTTTTTTGAAATGTGTATACCTGATGCAAACCATAATTAAAGTACAAACTAATTGCACGGTGGAGCTTGTAAATCTGCACAGCATATATCGTATTAAATCATTGCGAAGACTCACATGCACGTAATAATATTCAGGTTCGTATCATAATATATAGGATTAGATTCATTTAATTAATGAATCTTCTACCTAAATCTTGTACTCTTTCCTAAATCTTCCTCTTCGGAGCCTTAGTGCACCGAATTGTCCTTTTTTATTTGTTACTTCTATTCCGTAAGGATAGAACCAAATTTTATATTTATTGTAACAAAAATAGTGAATCCAGGATTGTTGTTCTGGCTTCCGTAAGGATTCATGGCAAAATCCTAAGAATTTTGCACAAATCCTGTCAGTTACCATAACTTGTTGAAATTCTGGCTAGCGCGCTTTAAAATCCAACTTTTAAATTATTTTCCTAAAACGTATGTTATCGGGCTCACAAAATCAACAATGGCACAAATATATCTAATATTTGTCATTTTCTCACAAAAAAATTATATTTATAAGACTCGAACTCGAGATCTCTCGTTAAAAGTACATAGATTTTATTCAGCCTGCTAAAACTCTTGATGGTCCTTATTATTCCTACAACTTTTCAGTGTGGATAAAGTGCTGACGGAAATAATAATAATAATAATAATAATAATAATAATAATAATAATAATAATAATAATAATAATAATAATATGGAATTCAACACTCATGTGATGTAATATGAAGTTTTTTATTTCTTCCTTTTTTACTTGACTCACAATTATGACAATTGTCTTCTCATTTATTTTACGTACTACTATACGACTCAAATTCCCAACTTATGAGTTGGTGATGAAATTAGAGCAATTTAATTTTCTAAGCAATAATGTCACGACCCGGATTTTTCACCATCGGGATCGTGATGGCGCCTACTCGTGGTAGCTAGACAAGCCAACTTATTTACCCTTTCATTACTAGACAATTACTTTAACAGTTTACAGCATCAATATAGAACATGAAATTTAACAAGAATAACAGCGGAAGTCTGTTTTAAAACTACGAATCATAATGCGGAACAGTCATTAATAGCCTCTACCCAAGATTTGGTGTCACAGTACTCACGAACTACTAAGAATATACTAAGTACAATGGTCTGAAAGAAATATATAAGCTGTCCATCTCGAAAACAATGAGGCAACAGTCTAAAAGAGAACATAAAGAAGAGACGCCGGACCTGTGGACGCCTGCAAGGCTACCTCGGTCTCGCGAAAATGAAAGTCTGCTCCCGCACTAATGTTGCTGCTTCTCCCGCACTAAAGCTGCTGCTGCTCCTCAAAACCTGGACCTGTGCAAAAATGCACAGAAGTGTAGCATCAGCACAACCGACCCCATGTGTTGGTAAGTTTCTAGCCTAACCCCTGCGAAGTAGTGACGAGGCTAGACTGGATTTCCCACCATCGGGATCGTGATGGCGCCTACTCGTGGTAGCTAGACAAGCCAACTTATTTACCCTTTCATTACTAGACAATTACTTTAACAGTTTACAGCATCAATATAGAATATGAAATTTAACAAGAATAACAGCGAAAGTCTGTTATAAAACTACGAATCATAACGCGGAACAGTCATTAATAGCCTCTGCCCAAGATTTGGTGTCACAGTACTCACGAACTACTAAGAATATACTAAGTACAATGGTCTGAAAGAAATATATAAGCTGTCCATCTCGAAAACAATGAGGCAACAGTCTAAAAGAGAACATAAAGAAGAGACGACGGACCTGCGGATGCCTGCAAGGCTACCTCGGCCTCAAGAAAATGAAAGTCTGCTCCCGCACTAATGCTGCTGCTTCTCCCGCACTAAAGCTGCTGCTGCTCCTCAAAACCTGGACCTGTGCAAAAATGCACAGAAGTGTACCATCAGCACAACCGATCGCATGTGCTGGTAAGTGTCTAGCCTAACCCCAGCGAAGTAGTGACGAGGCTAGACTGGACACCACATAAATCTGTGCAGTTATAAATATACAGCAGAAATCGAATACAAGGCAATTAACAACATGGGAGAGGAAAACATGCTATGGGGAGATACAATGTTAACAGTAATCCCAAGTAACAAACTAAAACAGCTTAGATTCACAATGAACAAGGAATCCATACTCAATACAAATACATGGTATCAATAACTGTTGCGGCGTGCAACCCGCTTTACAAATACCAATGTTGTGGCGTGCAACCCGCTCCACAAATACCACTATTGCGGCGTGCAACCCGCTCCATAAATACCACTGTTGCGGCGTGCAACCCGACCTATATCATTGTTCATGTATCATTGTTCCGGCGTGCAACCCGACCCTCATATCATTGTTCATGTATCATTGTTGCGGCGCGCAACCCGATCCTCAATGTCATTTAACAGTCTGACTTTTCAAACAACAGTCACAATTAACGGACATAAAAATAAGCAAATATTTGACAAAAAAAAATTCCCGGCAAGGGAAAAAATCCAACAAGTTCAACCAAATGTCCCGTCAAGGGAATAATCAACAACGCTTTCTCTTTCTTACTTTTCTTATCTTATAACCCACTCTACTATTTTGAGCCAACGCTCCAAAGAATCGTGTAATCATATCACCGTTCACATGTTATTCACAACATATAGAAATCCTCCAATAATCACGGAGTTCACAACCAAGTCATGATAATCACACTATAAGGACTCACGCTCATGTTAGACACTGATGTATAGATACTCGTCACCATGCCTATACATCGTATTCGATCACATAGAAACTATCAACAAGACTCAACTCATATTCCCTCAAGATAGGGTTAAACCAAACACTTACCTCAAAGCTTTGAAATCCACTTAATCCTCAACTATCACTTTACCTCGCGGTTCCACCTCCAATTCGCTCGAATCTAATCACAAATTATTCAATTACTTTAATAAACACTATATGAATCAATTTGAATACATAAAAATGATTTTTCCAAGTTTTTCCCAAAAATTCCAAAAATGCCCTCGAGCCCATGTGGTCAAAACTCGAGATTCGGACCAAAATCCGATTATCCATTCCCCCACGAACTCAAGTATGTAATTTGTTTTGAAATCGGACCTCAAATCGAGGTCCAACTCCCCCAATTTATAAAAAACCTAAGTTCTACCCAAAAACCCAATTTCACCCATGAAAATCCTTGATTTCAAGTGGAAAACATGTTTAATAATGTTAAAGATTGAAAGAATTGAGTAAAAATCAACTTACAAGTGATTTGGGATGAAGTTTGCTCTTGAAAAATCGCCTATGGTGTTTGGGTTTTGAAAGAATGGTGAAAAGTGGTGCAATTTCGACTAAGTATAAAATTTGCTGGGCTGCGAATATGGAAAATGCGAACATAGGTTCGCATTTGCGAACAAAACAGGCTGGGAATTGTGAGATTTCAATTCGCATTTGCGAACACTGGGCCTAAGTGCAGACTTCGCATTTGTGAAGTATTGATCGCATTTGCAATCTTGGCACTCTCGCATTTGCGGGCACTGTGATCGCATTTGCGACCAGTGCCTGGAAATCCCTTACTCGCATTTGCGAGAAATTTATTCGCATTTGCGATCCCAAGCCAAATCCCCAGACTTCGGATTTGCAATGCGGAGTTCGCATTTGCGAGTCTCGCATTTGCGAGTCTCGCATTTGCGAGAAATCCTTCGCAAATGCGAAGATATCAGACTTGACCTGCAACTATTTTTCCAAATTTCAAAATGCAACTCGACACCTGTCCAAAACTCACCCGAGCCCTCAGGGCTCCAAACCAAACATGTACACAACCTTAAAAACATCCTACGAACTTACTCGCGCGATCAAATCACCAAAATAACATCATATACATAGAATCAAGCCTCAAAATTCATGATTTTCTTCTAAACTTCATAAACTTTCAAATTTGGAACTTATAGTCCAAAACGCGTCAAGCGACGTCCGATTTCGATCAAACTTCATAGAAAGCGCTTAACACATATTTAAGACTTGTACCGGGCGTCGGAACCAAAATACGAGCCTGATACCATAATCTTTTATTCAATTTCCATTTCCATTTTCCTTAATATTTTTCAGAAAAATAATTTACCAAAAAAATTCTTTTCCTCGGGCTCTAGACCTCGGAATTCGACTCCGGGCACATGCCCGAGTCCCATATTTTTCTACAGACCTTCCGGAACCGTCCAATCTCGGGTCCGGGTTCGTTTACCCAAAATGTTGACCATAGTCAACTTTAATCATATTAATATCAAAATTCTTCAAATTTTTCATAGGATTCACATATTTCAACATAAAAGTTTTCCGGTTGCACGCCCCGATTGCGCACGCAAATTGAGACAAGTAAAAATAAGGTTTTCAAGGCCTCGGAAGCACGGAACGAATGAGGAAAATGGTGATGACTCTTTGGGTCGTCACATCCTCCACCTCTAAAACAACCGTTCGTCCTCGAACGGACAAAAGAAGGAAGTACCTGAGTCGGGGAACAGATGTGGATAACGGCTCCGCATATCAGACTCGGACTCCCAGGTCGAGGCCTCAGGGGGCTGACCTCTCCACTGAACACGAACAGAGGGAAAACTCCTAGATCTCAGCTCACGAACCTGTCAGCCTAGAATAGCTACCGGCTCCTCCTCATAAGAAAAATCCTTGTCCAACTGGACAGTGCTGAAGTCTAACACATGGGTAGGATCACTGTGATACCTCCGAAGCATAGACACATGAAAAACTGGATGCACGACTGATAAGCTAGGTAACAACGCAAGTCTGTAAGCCACCTCTCCTACTCGATCAAGAATCTCAAACGGACCAATGTACCTAGGGCTAAGCTTGCCTTCTTTCCGAACCTTATCACGCCCTTCATAGGCGACACCCGGAGCAATACCCGTTCACCAACCATAAAAGCTGCATCTCGGACTTTACGGTCTGCATAACTCTTCTGCCTAGACTGAGTTGAACGAAGCCTCTCCTGAATTATTTTGACCTTATCTAAGGCCTCCTGGACTAAGTCTGTACCCAATAACCGAGCCTCTCCCGGCTCAAACCATCCGACTGGAGACCGACATTGCCTACCATACAACGCCTCATACGGAGCCATCTGAATGTTGGACTGGTAGCTGTTGTTGTAGGCGAACTCTGCTAAAGAAAAAAATCGGTCCCACGAGCCTCCAAAATCAATGACACAAGCTCGGAGCATATCCTCCAAAATCTGTATAGTCCGCTCGGACTGACCGTCCGTCTGAGGATGGAATGTTATGCTCAACTGGACCTAGGTGCCCAACTCTTGCTGAACTGCTCTGCAGAAGCGCGAGGTAAACTGTGTACCCCTATCCGAAATGATGGATACCGGCACACCATGAAGGCGGACAATCTCCCTGATATAAATCTCACCTAACCTCTCGGATGAATAGGAGACAGCTACTGGAATGAAATGCGCTGACTTGGTCAGCCTATCCACAATGACCCAAATAGCATAAAACTTCTTCCGAGTCAACGGAAGTCCAGTAATGAAATCCATGGTAATCCTCTCCCACTTCCACTCGGGAAGCTCAATCCTCTGAAACAAACTACCAGGCCTCTGATGCTCATATTTGACCTGCTAACAATTCAAAAATCGAGCCACGTACGCAACAATATCCTTCTTCATTCTTCGCCACCAATAATGTTGCCGTAAGTCCTGATACATCTTCGCGGCGCCCGGATGAATAGAATATCGAGAACTATGGGCCTCCACTAAGATCAACTCTCGTCATCAACATAGGGCACACAAACTCGCCCCTGAAATCTCAAAACACCATCATCATCTAAGGTCACCTTCGTGGCATCTCCACGCTGCACCATGTCTCTCAGGACACATAAATGGGGATCATCAAACTGTCGATCACGGATACACTCCAATACAGAAGAACGAGCGACCGTGCAAGCTAACACTCTGCTAGGCTCACAAATATCTAACCTCACCAATCGATTGGCCAAAGCCTGAACATCTAAAGCAAGCGGTCTCTGACTGGTCGGAATATACGCAAGACTACCCATGCTGGCGGACTTCCTACTCAATGCATCGGCTACCACATTGGCCTTACCCGGGTGATACAAGATAGTAACATCATAATCTTTCAACAACTCTAACCACCTTCGCTGCCTCACATTCAACTCCTTCTGCTTGAACAGGTACTGAAGGCTCTTGTGATC
>MU703324.1:82557-119605 GCA_026770625.1 Nicotiana glauca
CTGAAAGCTCGCCTCACACTCATCTGACCATCTGAAATAGGCACCCTTCTGGGTCAATCTGTTCATCGGGGCTGCAATAGAAGAAAATCCCTCTATGAACCGACGGTAATAACCTGCTAACCCCAAGAAACTCCGAATCTCGATCACTGAAGCTGGTCGAGGCCAATTCTTGACTGCCTCAATATTCTTCGGGTCCACCTGAATACCCTCTGCTGATACAATATGACCCAGAAATGCAACCGAACTCAACCTGAACTCGCACTTCGAAAACTTAGCATATAACTGACTATCCTTCAGAGTCTGAAGAACCACTCTGAGGTACTGCTCGTGCTCTTCCTAGCTGCGGGAGTACACCAGAATATCATCAATAAAGACTATCACGAATAATTTTAGATATGGCCTGAACACTTGGTTCATCAACTCCATAAATATTGTTGGGGCATTGGTTAACCCAAATGACATGACTAAAAACTCATAGTGCCCATACCGAGTGCGGAATGCTGTCTTAGGGACATCAGACGCCCTAATCCTCAGTTGATGGTAGCCAGATCTCAAGTCTATCTTTGAAAACACCCTTGCTCCCTGAAGATGGTCAAACAAATCATCAATCCTCGGCAGTGGGTACTTATTCTTTATCGTCACTTTGTACAATTGCCGGTAATCAATACACATCCGCATCGAACCATCTTTCTTCTTCACAAATAACACCGGCGCACCCCAAGGAGAACACTAGGCCTGATAAAACCCTTCTCTAATAAATCCTGCAACTGTTCATTTAACTCCTTCAACTCTGGCGGGGCCATGCGATACGGCGGAATAGAAATGGGCTGCGTGCCCGGAGCCAGATCAATACAGAAATCAATATCCTTGTCGGGCGGCATACCCGCCAGGTCTGAAGGGAAAACCTCGGAAATTCCCGAACAATAGGAACAAAGTCAATAGAAGGAACCTTTGCATTGGAGTCGCGAACATACGCCCGATAAGCTAAACACTCCTTCTCGACCATGCGTCGAGCCTTAACATATGAAATAACACTACGGGTGACATGACCTGGGGTCCCTTTCCACTCTAGTCGGGGCAATTCTGGCAAAGCCAAGGTCACGGTCTTGGCGTGACAATCTAAGATAGCATGATACGGGGACAACCAATCCATCCCCAAAATAACGTCGAAATCCACCATATCTAAAAGCAGTAAATCAACACGGGTCTCAAGACCCTCAAACACAACCACACATGAACGATGCACCCGGTCGACTACTATGGAGTCACCCACCGGTGTAGATACATAAACAGGAATGTCCAAAGCATAACTAGACATAGCCAGGCAGGGTGCAAAATAGGACGACACATATGAATATGTAGACCCAGGGTCAAATAGAACTGATGCATCTCTATCAAAAACCAGAATAGTACCTGTAATAATGGCATCTGACGACTCGGCCTCTGGTCTGGCTGGCAAAGCATAAAATCGGTGCTCAGCCCCACCTCCCTGAACCATGTCTCTGGGACGATCGGCTACCTGCTGACCCCTACCTCTGGCGGTCTGGCCTCCACCTCTACGGTCTCGACCTCCACCTCTATGATCCCTACCCCCGCCCCTGGCTGGCTGGGCAGGCTGTGGGTCACCTGGTACCTGAATTATGGGGCGAGGACCCTGCTACTGTGACTGTGTACCCCTCAATCTCGGGAAAGATCTCCTGATGTGGCCATACTCACCACACTCATAACATCCCTTCGTACGATGAGACTGGCCCTGACGACCCGAATGACCTCCACGAAAACTCTGAAGAGGTTGTGCACTGATGGGAGCTGGCGGTGCACTGAGTGACTGCTGATTGGAATACTGCCCACGAAAGCCACGATCACCTGGAACACCCTGCGAAGCCTGGAGGGCTGACTGAAAGGGCCTGGAAGGTTGAACCCTATCATAAGAATCCCTGCCTCCAGATGAGGCACCACTGAATCGACCTGAGTGACGTGGTCTCTTATCTGACCTAAGACCACTCCCCTGTGGCAGAACCATCTCGATCCTCCGGGCCACATTGGCCGCCTCCTGAAAAGTAATGTCACTACCCGTCTCTCTGGCCATCTGAAGACGAATAGGCTGGATCAAACCATCAATAAATCTCCTCACCTTCTCCCTCTCAGTGGGCAGTATGACGAGAGCATGGCGAGCTAGATCGATAAACCGGGTCTCATACTGTGTGACCGTCATAGACCCCTACTGGAGGCGCTCAAACTGCCTCCAGTAAGTATCCCTCTGGGTAACGGGAAGAAACTTCTATAGAAACAACTCCGAAAACTAATCCCAAGTCAAAGGCGGCGATTCTGCTGGTCTAGCTAAACAGTAATCCCTCCACCAAGTCTTGGCAGATCCAGATAGACGAAAAGCCATAAAATCAACTCCATTGGACTCCACAATGCCCATGTTCCGAAGAACCTCGCGGCAGCTATATAAGAAATCCTGGGGGTACTCAGAAGAAGCTCTGTTGAATGTAGCAGTGAAGAGTTTGGTGAACCTGTCCAGCCTCCACAAGGCATCTGCGGACATAGCCGCTCCATCACTGGCCTGTGCAACTACCTCCGGCTGAACTACCGCAGCTGTCTGAACCGGTGGAATCTGAGTCTGAGGAGCTACCTGCTTCGGAGTACGTGCGGCAGGAGTCTGGGTCCCTCCTCCAGCCTGGGAAGTGGTTGGTGCTACATGGAGTAATCCTGCTCGGGTGACACTCTCCATGAGGCCAACCAACCGGACCAAAGCGTCCTGAAGAACTGGGGTAGCAATAAACCCCTCTGGGACCTGAGCTGGGCCCACCGGAACTGTCTGGGCTGGGGCCGGAACCTCCTCGTCAAGGCCAACCTGAGGGTTCGCCACCGGTGTTGCTGCTGGTAGCTGGGCTCTGCCCCTGCATCGGCCCCTAGCATGGCCATGTCCTCTACCCCTAGCGGGAGTTGCCTGGGGCTCGGACTGCTGATCGATGGATGAGGAAGCGCATGTTCTCGCCATCTGCGAAAGAACAAATGAGAGATTTTTCCTAACTCAATAGACTCTGGGGAACAAGTACAGACGTCTCTGTACCTACCTCTCCGACTCTACTAAGTTTGTCCGTGAGTTGTGAGACCTGTGTAACCTAGTGCTCTGATACCAACTTGTCACGACCCGGATTTCCCACCATAGGGATCGTGATGGCGCCTACTCGTGGTAGCTAGGCAAGACAACTTATTTACCCTTTCATTACTAGACAATTACTTTAACAGTTTACAGCATCAATATAGAACATGAAATTTAACAAGAATAATAACGAAAGTCTGATTTAAAACTACGAATCATAACACGAAACAGTCATTAATAGCCTCTACCCAAGATTTGGTGTCACAGTACTGACGAACTACTAAGAATATACTAAGTACAATGGTCTGAAAGAAATATATAAGTTGTCCATCTCGAAAACAATGAGGCAACAGTTTAAAAGAGAACATAAAGAAGAGACGCCGGGCCTGCGGACGCCTGTAAGGGTACCTCGGTCTCGTGAAAAAGAAAGCCTTCTCCCGCACTAATGTTGTTGCTGCTCCTCAAAACCTGGACCTGTGAAAAAATGCACAGAAGTGTAGCATCAGCACAACTGACCCCATGTGCTGGTAAGTGTCTAGCCTAACCCCGGCGAAGTAGTGACGAGGCTAGACTGGACACCACATAAACCTGTGCAGTTATAAATATACAGTAGAAATCGAATACAAGGCAATTAACAACATGGGAGGGGGAAACATGCTATGGGGAGATACAATATTAACAGTAATCCCAAGTAACAAACTAAAACATCTTAGATTCACAATGAACAAGGAATCGATACTCAATACAAACACATGGTATCAATAACTATTGCGGCGTGCAACCCGCTCCACAAATACCAATATTGCGGCGTGCAACCCGCTCCACAAATACTACTGTTGCGGCGTGCAACCCGCTCCACAAATACCACTGTTGCGGCGTGCAACCCGACCCATATCATTATTCATGTATCATTGTTGCGGCGCGCAACTTGACCCTCATATCATAATTTATGTATCATTGTTGCGGTGCGCAACCCGATCCTCAATGTCATTTAACAATCTGACTTCCCAAACAACAGTCACAATTAAGGGACATAAAAATAAGCAAATATTTGACACAAAAAAATTTCCGGCAAGGGAAAAAATCCAACAAGTTCAACCAGTTGTCCCGGCAAGGGAATAATGAACAACGCTTTCTCTTTCTTACTTTTCTTATCTTATAACCCACTCTACTATTTTGAGCCAACGCTCCAAAGAATCGAGTAATCATATCACCGTTCACATGTTATTCACAATATATAGAAATCCTCCAATAATCACGGAGTTCACAACCAAGTCATGATAATCACACTATAAGGACTCACGGTCATGCTAGACACCGATGTATAGATACTCGTCACCATGCCTATACATCGTACTCGATCACATAGCAATTAGCAACAAGACTCAACTCCTATTCCCTCAAGCTAGGGTTAAACCAAACACTTACCTCAAAGCCTTGAAATCCACTTAATCCTCAACTATCTCTTTATCTCGCGGTTCCACCTCCAATTCGCTCGAATCTAATCACAAATTGTTCAATTACTTTAATAAACACTATATGAATCAATTTGAATGCATAAAAATGATTTTTCCAAGTTTTTCCCAAAAATGCCAAAAATGCCCTCGGGCCCACGTGGTCAAAACCCGAGATTCGGATCAAAATTCAGTTACCCATTCCCCCACGAACTCAAATATGTAATTTGTTTTGAAATCGGACCTCAAATCGAGGTCCAACTTTCCAATTTATAGAAAACCTAGGTTATACCCAAAAACCCCCAATTTCACCCATGAAAATCCTTGATTTCAAGTGGAAAACATGTTTAATGATGTTAAAGATTGAAAGAATTGAGTAAAAATCAACTTACAAGTGATTTGGGATGAAGTTTTCTCTTGAAAAATCGCCTATGATGTTTGGGTTTTGAAAGAATGGTGAAAAGTGGTGAAATTTCGACTAAGTATAAAATTTGCTGGGCTGCGGATATGGAAAATGCGAACATAGGTTAGCATTTGCGAACAAAACAGGGCTGAGAATTGTGAGATTTCAGTTCGCATTTGCGAACACTGGGCCTAAGTGCAGACATTGCATTTGCGAAGTATTGATCGCATTTGCGATCTTGGCACTCTCGCATTTGTGGGCATTGTGATCACATTTGCGACCAGTGCCTGAAAATCCCTTACTCCTATTTGCGAGCAATTTATTCGCATTTGCGATCCCAAGCCAAATCCCCAGACTTTGCATTTGCGATGGGGAGTTCGCATTTGCGAGAAATCCTTCGCAAATGCGAAGATATCAGAACTGACCTACAACTATTTTTCCAAAGTTCAAAATGCAACTCGACACCTATCCAAAACTCACCCGAACCCTCGGGGCTCCAAACCAAACATGTACACAACCTCAAAAACATCCTACGAACTTACTCGCGGGATCAAATCGCCAAAATAACATCATATACATAGAATCAAGCCTCAAAACTCATGATTTTCTTCTAAACTTCATAAACTTTCAAATTTGGAACTTATAGTCTGAAACACGTCAAACGACGTCCGATTTCGATCAAATTTCATAGAAAGTGCTTAACACATATTTAAGACTTGTACCGGGCGTCAGAACCAAAATACGAGCCCGATACCATAGTCTTTTATTCAATTTCCATTTCCATTTTCCTTAATAATTTCAGAAAAATAATTTACCAGAAAAATTCTTTTCCTCGGAATTCGACTCCGGGCACATGCCCGAGTCCCATATTTTTCTACAGACTTTTCGGGACCGTCCAATCTCGGGTCCGGGTCCGTTTACCCAAAATATTGACCAAAGTCAACTTTAATCATATTAATATCAAAATTCTTCAAATGTTTCATAGGATTCACATATTTCAACATAAAAGTTTTCCGGCTGCGCGCCCCGACTGCGCACGTAAATCGAGGCATATAAAAATGAGATTTTCAAGGCCTCGGAAGCACGGAACAAATGAGGAAAACGGTGATGACCCTTTGGGTCGTCACAAATAAACTATATAAATTGTTAACATTAAAAAACAAAAGAGAGAATTTACCTTGAATACAACGATCGAAAGAGTTATTTATAAGAAATACAACCACTTTTAAAAAAATTACTTTATATACAATTTAGTACAATTTTTTAACTTTATAATTAAATTAGATACAACTTTTAATATGCCTAAAATATCTCATTATGGGACTTGAAAATAGGGATTATGCCAGCTAACACATTAATCCCTTAAATTCAAAATAATCTCACAGTTCTCTCTCACCTAATCCGTGTAGACCATTAACTTTCTAAATATTATATTTTATATACCATTATTATTTGTAAAGAACTATATTACATATATTTTTAATAAATATAATATATACATATTTAGTATACGGTGGATATAGTATAACATACACACACACACACACACACATATATATATATATATATATATATATATATATATATATATATATATATATATATATATATTGTATTTCTTCTATACATTAAATTAATTTATAAAAGAAATAAATATACCTCGAATAATATAATAAATTAATATATTTAAATACTCATATATTAGTAAACAATGAATATGCTATAACAGATTTCATATATACATTATCTAGTATATTGTATAGATTATACAAACATAATAATAGTATAAGATAAATATGCTATAACAGATTTCATGCTTTTATTATATTTGACTCCTAAATTATATAGTACATCTCTCGTCTATTTTTGAACGGCTGCATTTGAATTGGGGTAGATTTAGTTAGGCTTAAATTTAGGGATGTAGAGATATTTTAGGAAAATTTGATTGTATTTGAATTGTAGTTATAAGCTTAAATTTAGGGAATGTTAAGAATTCTATTAAATTTTGCTACAATTTTGGAATCTTCATTTAGTATACGTTGAATAATGTCCGTAGAGAAAAATTCTTTTAATTTAAATATATATTAATTATGTAAAATAGAGATAATGATGTTGTGTAATATGTAAATCAATAGCTAGTTGTAAATGATGAAATATACTTTCTATAAAGTTGTAGTTATGTAAACTTCCCGTATAAAATATTAGCCCAACCATGGTGGATGGGTACTTACTGCGTTGGATCTGATAATATATAGAGCAATATATTTATAAGCAATCGATGTAAAGTTTTCACTAATTTTTTCAATAAAGGCAAAATACCTTAAATCACCCCTAAATTTGGCTCAGTTTATTAGTATCCTCCCTGAATTATGTCCGGTCTTAATTACCCTCCTCAACTTGGCCTTTTGAAGGCCATTACCCCCCAGACGCTGATATGGAAAAAAAATGTGAGTGCACTCGCCTGCCACATAGATTTTTCTGTCTATGTGGTATTTTTTTGAAAAAATAAAATATTTTTTTACCTTTTTAAAAATATTACTTTTTTAGATAATTTTTTTCGAATAAAATTAATAATAAAACTTGAATATAATTACATTATTTAGGCTAAATATTGTTATTTGGCCAAAAATAATAAAGTTATAATTAATATTTTTTTGAATTTGACCTGAAAATAAAGGTATATGCAATTGAAATAAATAGTCAAGGCATCTAAAAAGTTATAAAAAATACATAGTTGAAATAAATAGTCATTGGATCAAAAGAAAAAATAAAAAATGTGTACAATTGCACTTGTAATTTCTTGCAATTATACACTCTTTTTTATTTCTTCTTTTGATGCAATGACTATTTATTTCAACTGTGTATTTTACTTTTTTAGGTAAAATCTGTAAAAATAAAATAAAATTAGAGCACCATAATTTAGAGCTATATAAAAAATTATAGCCAAAATGATTAATTTCAAACTATGTATTTTTATAACTTTTTAGATGCCTTAATTATTTATTTCAATTGTATAAATCTTTATTTTCAAGTCAAATTCAAAAAAAGATTAACTAAAACTTTATTATTTTTGGCCAAATAAAAATATTTAACTTAAAAAATATAGTTATAACCAAGTTTTATTATAAATAGTATTCGAAAAAAAAATCTAAAAAGTAATATTCTTAAAAAGATAAAAAAAAATATTTTATTTTTCAAAAAAATGTCACATAGACAGAAAAATTCACGTGGCAGGTGAGTGCACCCACACTTTTTGCCACATCAGTATCTAGGGAGATAATGGCCCTCAAAAGACCAAGTTGAGGGGGGTAATTAAGACCGGGCATAGTTCGGAGAGGATACTAATAATCTAAGCCAAGTTTATGGGCGATTTAAGGTATTTTGCCTTCAATAAAAGCTTACCACACTCCAGAAGTTATAGTTCCTCATGTGTTAAGTGTGACGAATTTGATGGAATATTCAAAACTAGTACAAGGTAATTCTTAAATTTGCACCATATTCAGATGACCATTAACGATATAGTTTTTTTAATCTTCGCGAGGTTTGCTCAAACTCCTAAACTAGAATATTAATATAGAGATCCTATTCCTATATAATCCCCACCTAGCTGTAATTAGAACCAATATCAGATGCTATGTTGTGTTGAAAGAAGAAGAAAAAGAATGAAGTTGTCAGTAGTAGCTAGCTTTCTGGTGTCTATGGTGATCATTCAGAATATGAGTAAACTTGGAATAAGCACTCGCCTTCCATTTCTCATAAATCCTAAAACTGTGGAATCATCTCAATACATCACAGTGACAGGTTACCTAAAACAATATATTTTAGCATAACATTATCCTATGTTGCTCGGACTCTTCAAAATTGTTGCAGCGTCTCGGATCCTCCAAAATGCACTACTTTTAAAGGATATGGCGCACCCCGTAGTATTTTTGAAGAATCCGAGCAGCATAGCCTTTATCTGCATGGAGATGAACTGACAATCTTGCCACACTTTCCTTTCTAATAGGTTGTAACAACAACTGCGACATAGCCTGTTGTTACTGTGATATCACAAAGCAGCCACCTCTCTGCATACAGTGCTGCCGAGAAGAGCGTTGAGCCCCTGAATTTGCAGGTAAAAATTCTCTTTTTTTTCCTTTTTTTTCCTTTTTTTTCCCGGATAGTCAAGAAATTCGCGTAGACTGGTGTGCACAGTTCAAAACGTTAAAATAGCATGGTCTAGCCAGTTTTCAGACTGATCATTCAAAAATAGCCAGCATTTCCACTATTTTACTGCAACAGAGACCGGTCCAGCATAATATACTGGAGTTCGGTGCACCTGTGTATGAACTTCCAGCATATTATGCTGGACCGGTATACTTTGCTGGCTCCAGTATAATATACTGAATACTGGACCACCGGTGCTTCAAACTCCAATATATTATACTGGAACTCCAGTATATTATGCTGGAGTATTTTTCTGGATTTTGAACAGTATTTTCGTTCAGATTTATCTTTACACGAAAAGTGACTAAATTTCGATTAACTTTGAAACTGTGGCTATTTTTAAATGATCACTTATAAATCTGGCTATTTTTGAATTTCTCCCGTTCAAAACTCCTCAGATAATTAGCTCACTTCTTAACCCTTCTCGACTTAAATACCAACATTTACTTCTTTTGGCCAGCTTCAAGCAAATATTCCTTAAATTTGATGAGTCTATCAAATTCAAGAAGAAAATAAAAACAGTGATATGGACTACAAGTTGTATCAAATGATTAGTCTTAGATCTAAAAGCATGCTAATTTAGAGCTTTCTCTTTTAGCTGCATTACAAAACTATGATCCATTATGTTCATCAATTTGTTCTATTTCATGCAGTGAATCAAATTTGCAAACAGGGAGTTCTGTTGTCAAGTTTCTCAAAATGCAGCCAAAACGGGCAAGAAATATATTAGTCAGCCAATGGAACCAACGCGCTCTTTTAAGTATGTTTTTTTAGATAGGTTATAAAAGAGATGTAAAAACCCATTGTACTATCAAATTTCATGATTTCCACAAAACTATAGTAACTTCCTAAATGACATGGCTTCACTTCAGTTTATTCGTAAATTAAGAACCAATATGAAGATCAAGGCATTCGTCTCTGATTGTTAGCTTCCAGCATCTAACAAGAAGTTACAGCTATAACAGCAACAGTTATCTGATCGACCTTTTACAGTTAGTTGCTTCAAAATCGTTAAATGAGGAGCACATTATGGATTTCAAATATGTTTGTCAAAATATAAGAAAGTTGTAAAATCGTTTAATATCCCTACCTACAAGTACCAGCTACTCCAACCTTCATGGCAATATAATAGGCATTTGGCTAATCCCATCCCCTCGAAAAACAGTTTAAAAAAAGAATGGGACTTCCAGGCTAAAGGCTAAATCCTGCTTCTCGAAATTGAAGGGCAGTCCAAGTTCAAAGAAGAGTGTATGATTTCAGAGTAGGCTCATTATTAACTAAAATCTGGTAATTTCCAGCAGGCCACCTTTAGTTCTTGTAAAAGCAGCAAGTCGATACAACTCACTCACATATTGATTTCACCTCATTGGCTACTTCCAATTTTTTGAGTTTATAGGAAATGCTATTGGTACTGAGCTAATGTATTAAAGAGACAATAAGGTGAAACTCACAAAATGAGTACCATATCTATACCCTTCTCGTAAGTCCAAGAAACACCACAGCTGAAGCAATCTGAACTTTTAAATCTGCAATATCAACATCATGGCCGCCTTCAACGAGACCCCAACTGTCAACCTGAAAGAAGCCAAAGAAAAGTCAGCACTTAAACTTGAGGAACAACTCTGGGTAAATGATGGATCACAATCCTGGCGGTTAATGTATTTTAGGATACACGAGTCCTAGAAAAGATAATTAAGGAAAATTGACTGTAGTACAAACCTGCAAATCTTCCTCAAGCCTAATCAACTCAATAGCCTCTTCAATCCCCAATCTACCACGGAAAAGTCCAAGTGCAATGACTAGCGAATGTGCAGCTGAAGCAATTGCATCAATTGTTGCTAATTCACAATCATCCATTTTCTTGAGAAGGCTTTCAATGGCACTAACAAGACCATTGTCTTGCTTGCCACCAAAAAAACTGGTATATACGGCTGGCTTGAAGCCAAATTCTGACTCTACCCACTTAAGAAGAGGATCGATTTTCTCCACTTGACGCTCTGTGAATTTCAAATTGTCAGATTAATATGTGAAAAGTACTAATATTATGAAACCCAAATGAATTGCCAAAACAATCAGAAACTGCAGGCCTGCTGGTAAGCATACTACAAGAGTGGATCATATTTATGCTCAGAATCTGGAGTCAACTTTTCTAGATCTCGTGATAATACACAGTGCAAAAATAATTAATTGTAGGTGCTTTACACCAAATAGATGAAACTTTTGAGCGCTAAGCTTATCCCTAAAGAAGGACCTAACAATGTTACAAGATCTTAGGATCACTTTAATATGTAATATGCTCCACAAAATACTACAGTAGTTTGTTCTAGTTCGTCCCAGGAATCAAAAAGGGATTTCACGGTTTTCAAATACAAGAAGGGACTAGAATAGACAGATACCATCACGGGTGCTGATACAGCATGCCTTTTACCAACATTGAAAAGTACGTGGCATTCAAATGATGTTTCATTTCGTTCTCTGTTTTGGGACCGGTGTCACAACCCAAAACCATCAATTCCCTCCTCCAATATGAAAACTGTGGTGAAATCCCATCAAATAGGTCTTTATTGTTGCACATTAGACTCAGATCCTTTTAGTCAAAACGGCATTGGAGCACAACCCTAGTCCAACCATGTCATGTCTGACCAGTTTCTCCTCACGCAACCCTCTAGTCCAACCATGTCATGTCTGACCAGTTTCTCCTCACGCAACCCTCTAGCCCCTCTTGGTAAAATTCTCACACACTAGCACCCATTTCCCCATCACAAGTTTTTTCTTCAGTTGATTGAAATTAAACCTTGAAGATAGTTCCTTTTCAACCAAGGAAGTAGTGTGGTTTCTGGGACCACCAATATACTGCTAAGTGAATCTCTAAGGTACAGTTGTATAGAAGCCAGCTAGATTTTTTGCAAGCTTAAATGCTACATACTCATTGCATCTTCTTGATGCCTTTTATTTAATCCACTTTATCACCAAAAAAAATCTCTAAGGTACAGTGGGAAGTTCACATGTAAACGGAGTGGAGAAACAAATTTCCGGAGTCATGTCCTCCAAAATTTGAAAAGAATCTAATATGAGGCAGCAGAATTGAGTTTTCACAAATACTTTGCAATATTAAACATCAAATCCTTGATGGGGAAAAAATAAATTAACTATTGACCATTTAATCTCAAGACGCATGAAGTCTGAGATGTTTCTTGACGAAGATAGGCAGACAGGGAGCCTTGTCTAGATGCCACTGCTAGTCTGTTAGTAGCGCAATCAAAAAAATTCACACAGAGAAAAAGAAACACTCCCTCCTTCCAAACTCGAAGTAAACTAGCTAACAGCAGTATGGTATGTCCTCGGCAAAGACCAAAACTGATGGTGAGTGAGATCTAGACATGCAAATATGGAAATCTGTATATAGACACACACACATTGTTCTTAATTTAAAAAATGAGGACAGTTGCGAAACAACGAACTTTAAAATTGTATCAGACCACTACTTTTTTCCACGTTATAGAAACAAAATCTTGATCATCAGAAATTGACCAGACAAGTAAAGGTTCAGACCTAAGTTTGCTCCTAAACACATATGTCAGGAACAGCGAAAAGTAAAATATAGAGAGCACATTCTGAAAACAGATAAAAAATTATACTTTGCAACTTGCAAGATGACATACCACGAACTCCGCTTGTCAGATCATTATCCCCAGGAGCACGACAGAATACTAAATCTTGAGGGAATTTCTTCATCAAATGATCAATAATCTTTTGACGCGTCAGTGGAACTCTTTCTAGTGCAGTACATGAAAGTTTCATCAGTGGCATAGTAAAGGGTCTGATCCCATCTGCTTCCTACAATTAAAAGACACTTCAGGACAAGGGTGACAAAAACACACACCTTAAACATCAAGTTAAATGGAAGTATCAAATTTTCATTGAAATAACATAAATGGTATCAATGTATACACACACAAAAACACATGAATAACAAAACAATCAACCCACAACAAAAATCACAAAAGAATTTCCCATTTACTTCCAGTTAAGTTATATACACCGTAATTTTTACACTATGAGGTCATATAAAGGATATCTATAGGTAAACTTTCTTTAAATATAGGATTTTTAATCTTGAAAATAAGACAGGTTAGGTGCTCCAACAGGTAGATGGGACAAAAATTTCTTTACACTAACATTGCATATAACTTATCCAACTAATGACCCAAATTGCATATGTCAGAAATGGGGAGATGTTACAAAACACATGAATAACCAAACAACCATCCCACAGAAAAAGGGAATCTACAGAAAGAATTTTATTAATTACTCCTCTTAATCCTAAATATGCTAATGAACTAAAATGAGCACCTGGTATTCCCATTCAGCAGCAATAGCTTTAGCAAGAGCTAAAGTTGGGCATTTGAGTGGACGCTTTGAAGGGGTTTTAAGGGTACGATAATCAAGCATAACACTCCAACCAATTCCATCATCAGCTTCTCTAGTTGTCACTTTCTTGTAAAACCTCTTCCCCACAATTGATCCAGTCATGAATGACATAGGCATAGACACAGATGCTGAATCTTGTGATGATAAAGGTGAAGTATTTTTAGGACCCTTTATGATAATATTATCATTGGTTGTTGTAGAATTTGAATCTCCACCGTGAAAAGTGAAGGAGGAAGAAGATGGATCATCTGATGATTCGGGTTGTGCTGAAGTTGCTAAGTTACTCAAAATACGGGTTTGAAAAGAGGTTAGGGTTTTGAGGAAGGTAAATTTTGGAGCTTTAAGACTTCTTCTCACGATTTCAGCCGCCATAGATCTGAGCTGAGGTGAAGCTCGCAGAGGTGATCCGTGCCGCTGAAGATGCTGGAATTTGGTGCTGCTTCTCGGCCGAGGAGCTTTCTGGTTTGGGCTAGGCCCAGTTGATTAACTAAAAATTTAATTTTTTTTTATTTGAACTATGTAGAGAGATTTAGCATTCAGTACTTTAAATAAATCAAATTTAATTAACTTATATAATTATTTTTTATTTAAAATATATAACATATAGAGCTGTCAATATGTGCGGGACCGGACTAGCCCGACTTTAGTTGACGGGTTGGGCTAGTCCACCATTTTGATGGGCCTTATAATCAGTATTGTCAAAGGCGAAAAGCTCTAAAAGGCTCTACGTCAATTGGGGCTTTAAGCGCAAAGCTCAATTTAAGTGGGGACTTTAGTTAAAAAAGGCATAATGTAAGAAAAAATAAAAAAATATATATATAATTCAAGAGAAAAGTAACAAATTCATTTATATTGTTTTCTTTAACAACTAATACACTTATTTGCCGATTATATTTATAGTCTAGCATTGCTCCATTCATGATAGAACATATGGACAATAAGGGGCATGTCTTGGTGCCCTGCCTATACTGAAGCGCAACTTAAGTGAGGCGAAGCGCCCTCCCTGAGCTTTTTTGAGCTTTACGGCTTAAGCGCGCCTTAAATGAGCCTTTGACAACATTGCTGATAATGGTCAGCCCACCCCAGCCCTATGTGGGCCACAGACCCCCCACGGGTCGGCCCATCATTTTTAAAAATATAATTTTATCTTTTTTCTTTCTGACCTAAAAGAAGATAATTATTTAAAAGTTAAAAAATATCTTATTGGAAAAAATTCGCAAAACTTAATAACTTTTTATATTGTTCCAATATATCACAATAAATACTAAAAAAAGTAAAAGACGGGACTATATTTCATTCATTAAAAGTCAAAACTTAAAACAAACTATTCAAGAGAACGTTCATGATGCTTATGAGATATCTAACACATTATCTTCATCAAACACATTTGAATCCGCTTGTGACAAGGTTATCTTAACATCTTCACTTTTATCTACAAATCATATGCAATATTAATTAGTTAACTATTAAAAATAATTAAATTTTAAAAATTAATAATATTTAAATTCACATAAAAAAAATATTACCAGTTTGAGTTCGGAAAAATCTGTGCAGCCAATTTCGAATAGTAACAAGTGTTTGGACATTTTCATAATACATGCAACTTCTGTACTTTGTAAGAACACGTCACCAATGCTAAATATTCCGATGGTACAATGGTATTAAGAATGCCAAGTACATCACGCACCATCATTGAAAGATCGGGATATTTTCTAGAATGGTCCTTCCAATACATGACAACAGCATCTCTTGAAATTTCTCAAGATCAAGTTTTGGTTCTTCTTAGTAAAGATCCAATTCTGACTTTCCATCTCTAAAGGCAGTATACTTTTTATTTTTTATATATTTTAAATAAATATTTTATTAGGGGGTTTTGACACAGTTACCCACAAAAAAAAAAACTATTTACCCTTGTCTACCCATTTGTTTTCCTATCCATAAACTAATTACATTTCCTACCCACAGTAGGTTTTTTGTGGGGAATTTTTTTCTTTATTCTCCAATTTTTTTTTATTTCTATGTTTTTTTTTCTTTTCTTTTTTATTTTTTTCTTTTCTCATTTTCTTTTTTCTCGTTTTCTTCTTTTTTTTTATTTTTTTATTTTCTAATTTCATTTAACTTTTTTTTTATATTCTTTTTCTCTTCATAATCTAATTTCATTTACTGTTTCACTATTTTTTATTATTCTTTTTTTTATATTATTACTAAATAAAAATTAAATTGTATACCAATTAAATGTAGATAATTCAACCAAATAAATACTAACTAACATATGATACCAGTATAGTATATAGCTATACCAACAGGGTATACAATTGTACACAAAGAGTTAAAAAAAATTTAATTCAATTATTAAACTAAAATAATATCAGTTGTGAATAAAAAATTTAAAAAAAATAAAAGGATCTAATTGTAAGAGTATACCGTTACGTTATATAGCATACTATAATTTTATTTTATTTTTGCATTTTTAATTTTTCCCTCACACTGGGTAAAAGCTTAAAGCAGATTAAAAGGGAATAGACAAGAATTTACGGGTAATAAGTATACTATTATAGTATATTGTATACTATTACTGCATATTGTTACAGTATCTTGCATATTATTACAGTATACCATAACAATATATTGTATACTATAATAGTATACGGTTGCAGTATAACTATATACTCCTATAATATATTAGTATACTGTAGCAGTATACTGTTTTGTAAACTATAATAGTGTACTGTTGCAGTATAGTTATATACTCCTACAGTATATCGTATACCGTAGCGGTATACTGTAGTTGTGTTCTTCTTCGATTTTCAACTGAAAATTTTGATCTCAATCACCTCTAATCAGCTCCAAATGCTATCAAATTTCAGTATGAACTTCCAGAAGGTACTATAAGCAATATTTAACAATACCCACTTTGAATCAAATAAGAAATCTATAAAAATAAAATTAAGCTTCAAGCCCAACAAAAGTGGACAATGAAAAGATTCTCAAAGGATGATATTAGCATGGGACCAAAGAATTAAATGACCAGAGACTTCTGTAAATGCGATACCCACAAATATTATTACTGCCACACAAAACTAAGGACATTCTTTTGGAGTTTGAATCTCTATTTCACCACTTGAGTTTCTCTTTCAAGATTCCTTATTTGGGGGAACTATTCCATTAAAGTTTGTACTCAACAACTAAAGCCCTTAAATATTTAATTGTATGCCAGAAAAAAAGTTATAAGGTTGTTGGACAAGATAATAGAGAAAAGAAGAAAATCAAAAGAAAAGTTTGATGATTTTCTAGCTCAGCTTTTGTTTGCAGGTTGCGGCTAGAAAATTAGCGGGTAATTAATTTGGGCCCCATGGGTAGGAATAGTAAATAGTTTGGGCATGAGCATTAAAAGGTAAATAGTTTGAATTTAATGGGTATAAAGTGAGATTTTCTCTTTATTAGGCCCACGGGCCGGGCCGGCCCAGTCTCAGTCAAGCCTTACGGGTCACGGGCTTACTCAGGCCGGGCTTGAAAGCCTCATTTTAAACGGGCTCCATCTAGCCTAGCCCTGCTAAATTACGGGTTGGGCTGGGCTGGCCCAACGGGCCAAGCCCATATTGACGGCTCTAATAACATAATTGATGTTACACCAAACATTTTCATACGTGAGAGTACGCCGTAAGCCAATTGATGTAAGCTCGGAAATGAGATCGTTTTTGAAAGTACATAAAGTAAGATAATCATGTTACCTTGGAGGTTACAAATATTTAATATCATGAACAACAATTGCCAAGAGGGTTGGAAAGCTTAGACGCTAAACGAATTGAAGAAAATAAGTTCCGTCGAAAGTTGACAAGTTTTGAATGTTATAACATGTGCTTTTGGGGTGAGACTAGGGTGCTTAGCAAGATAAGGATGTTATGTTATGAGTTATTTAGTCGTATGATAGTCTTGTGTTAGGTTTTGAAGTCAAGAATGTTGTGGAACAAAAATTAGCAAAGGTCATCACAAGTTACATTCATAATGTGCTGAAAATTAGGTCAAATGTAGATGTGCTTTCTTCCCAATACACTATGAATTAGGGTATAATTTTAGGAGCTTGACTCCTTACAACTGAGCTCTACCACACGATCTAGTGTAAGAATAAAAAGTGACAGATCTAAATGCCTTGTAGCCTCATGCTTATAAGTGTGGTGCATTCGACCAAAAGTCGTGTGAGAAAGAAGCCTAAAGGGAGGAATGCCTTAGCTTTTGGATTTATTCACATAACAGTTGCCTAGATGGCAAGGAGAGCATTAAAGTATTCGTAAGAGCTATAGTTTATGAAAGTGATAAGCGCACCAGTCAACATTCGAGGGCGAATGTTCCAAAGGGGGGAATGATATTACACCCTATATTTTTCATACGTGAGAGTACGTCATAAGGCAATTAATGTAAGCTCGAAAATGAGATTGATTTTTAAAGTACATAAAGTAAGCTAATCGTGTTACCCTAGAGGTTACAAATATTTAATATCATGAATAACAATTACCAAGATGGTTGGAAAGCTTAGACGCTAAACGAATTGAAGAAAATAAGTTTCGTTGAAAGTTGACAAGTTTTGAATATTATAACATGTGCTTTTGGGGTGAGACTATGGTGCTTATCATGATGAGGATCTTATGTTATGAGTTATTCAGTCGTATGATTGTCTTGTGTTATGTGTTTGAAGTCAAGCGGGTCGTGGGAAAAAAAAGTTGGCAAAGGTCATCACAAGTTACATTCATAATGTGCTGAAAACTAGGTCAAATGTTGATATGCTTTTCTCCCAAAATACTATGAATTAGGGACTCTACATATCAAATTGAAGATATATGAGTCTAGTTTCCAACGCATTAAACCGTTTGTCGATAAGACATCAGATTAGTTCTGGTACCTTTGACTAACAGAGAGGATGTAGTGCCGAAAGAGATTGCGAGCGCTGCTGAAGTCACACATCCATTTGAAAAAGTCCTACCGCTTCATATTCATAGGAGTCCATGTATGTGGAATTTATTTTTTGCTGGCTAATGAGGTTTCAGATATAGCAAGGTATGTTTCTGATGAAGTTTTATTTGTTGGGTATGAAGAATCAGCATGGGATGAATATTTTGCATTAATAATTAAGCATCAGTATGTCATTTTCGCCTTGTAGTTTCTAGTTGCATAATACCGCTTCGCCATACTACTTTACCCTATAAAATGTTGGTTATAGATTTGAATTTGGTATACTCATTATCTATTCATGTTGGACTCTTCATATCAACTCCATATGCCTTGATGTACTTGTCTCAAGCTCCGATGGTACAGATATCAAAGAGGAAATTGTTCCATTTAAGTTATATATACACCATAAATTTTAGACTATCAGGTCACCTGGAGTATATCTAAAGCAAAACTTTTTTTAGATATATGATTTTTAATCTTGAAAATAAGACAGGTTACGTGCTCCAACAGGTAGATGGGACAAAAAAATTTACACTGACATTGCATATAACTTATCCAACTAACGAACCATATTGCATTTGTTAGAAAATGGGGAGATGGTACAAAACACATGTATACCAAACAACTGTCACACAAAAAAAGGGAATCTACAGAAAGAATTTTATTAATTACTTCTCTTAATCCTAAATATGCTAATGAAGTAAAATAAGCACCTGGTATTCCCATTCAGCAGCAATAGCTTTAGCAAGAGCTAAAGTTGGGCATTTGAGTGGATTCTTAGAAGGGGTTTTAAGGGTACGATAATCAAGCAGAACACTCCAACCAATTCCATCATCAGCTTCTCTAGTTGTCACTTTCTTGTAAAATCTTTTCCACACAATTGATCCAGTCATGAATGACATAGGCATAGACACAGATGCTAAATCTTGTGATGATAAAGGTGAAGTCTTTTTTGGACCCTTTATGATAATATTATCATAGGTTGTTGAGGAATTTGGATCTCTACTGTAAAAAGTGAAGGAGGAAGAAGATGGGTAATCTGATGATTCGGGTTGTGCTAAAATTTCTGAGGAATTTATTTTTTGCTGGCTAATGAGGTTTTAGATATTACGAGGTATATTTCTGATGAAGTTTTCGTTGTTGGGTATGAAGAATCAACATAGGATGAAGATTTTGCGTTAATAATTAAGCATCAATATGTCATTTTCGCCTTGTAGTTTTTGGTTGCATAATACCGCTTCGCCATACTACTTTACACTATAAAATGTTGATTATAGATTTGAATTTGGTATACTTATTATCTATTCATGTTGGACTCTTCATATCAACTCCATCTACCATGGTGGACTTGTCTCAAGCTCTGATGGTACAGGGTCATCATGTGGTACTGAATTGGTTCAACGACGAGAAATCTTTGAATTGGGTTTTTCAAGTAAAGAGGTATTTTTATTTATACTCCATATCTAATGATTTCAAACTTCCCCTGACGTCCGTGTATCTATATGGTAATATGCAAGTTAAAGGCTCAAAGAACTCGATGTCACGATCCCAATCACGGTCGTGATGGCGCCCAATACAAATGCTAGACAAGCCTGACCAATTATCACTCACAACCCAATTACGCATCCCATTACCAATTGTTTAAGTTAATTTAGCAGTTAAGATTGATAATCCGATAGTAAATAGAAACAACACGGAAACCAGAATAACTGTCAAAACAACTCCTAGCAGATCTGGGGTAACGAGTCTAGAGCCTCTAGATACAACTGAGTAGTGAATCCACAATAATACAGAAGTCTAAAATACTGAAAGATAAAGGGGTAAAGGGAGAAGTCAGGTCCTGCGGACGTCAGGTAGCTACCTCGACGACTCCTGAGAAATCTGGGAAGCAGCGAACAACTCAACTAAGTTCCCAGAACACCTGAATCTGCACACATGGTGCAGGGAGTAAAGTGAGTACTTCCAACTCAGTGAGTAATAAGCATATATAATGACTGAAGATGAGAATTCACAAAATACCACAATGTAAAGCTACCGCTAGCAATTTAGCATAATTAACAAAGAAATGGAAAACAAGCAATGACAGGTAAATCAGATAATCATCAATGTATGGATGCAATGCAATACACATGACCGCTGCGGCGCGCAGCCCGATCCATTTGGGTACCCGCGCTCACTGTAGGGGTTAAGACTTCGGAGGGGCTCCTACAGCCCAAGCGCAATATCATCGTATCATCGCTGCGGCGTGCAGCCCGATCCACGCACAGTCAAGAATATGCATGTGAGCCACACGGGCAAAGTCAAGTTAGAGTTCTCAGTTCCAGACATTAGGAAATATAGTTTAAGTTTTAAAACCTTAGAATTATGACTAAACATTTCGAAACAGTGTTTAACTCAGGACTGAAATTATATAACATGCTAAGTATCATGGAAGCAGTGATAATAATCCCTAAAGGATTCAAATAATCGACACACAGCCCAAATACATTCATAAGATCTAAGTAGGATGTTTACCAATCAATCTCTAGTCAATAACACAGTATGAACATCACTCGGGACAGACTAAGCCATAGTCCCCAATCACAAACGACCTCGCACTCCTCATAGAGTACGTGTCTCGCCTTAATATAGCGTCACAGTGTGATATACCGGGGTTTCAAACCCTCAGGTCATCATCTACATCTATTACTCACCTCAAACCAACCACAAATCTAGTCCGCTATGCCTTTTCCTCTCGAATCAACCTCCTCGCGCGCCGAATTTGATCAAAACCACAAGGAATACATTACAATAGACTAATGAAACATAACCCAATCGAAAGAACTCGAAAAACACCAAAAATCACGAAGTTGGCAAAACCCGAGCCCCGGGCTCACTTCTCGAAAAATTACGAAATTCACATCACCGGATTCCTCGTCTCGCCACGAGTACGTACATATAAAATGTACCAAAAATCGGAGTCCAAATGCCCTTTCAAATCCCAAATTTTCATTTCAAAAACCAAGCCCTAGTTCTTCCAATTTCTACCCAAATTTCCAAGAATTAAAGGTTGATTTTTCACAAAAATGACGTTTCTAGGTCACGAGACTTACCTCCAATCGATTCCCATTAAAATCCTCTTCAAATTCTACCAAGAAGCTCTTAAGGTGGTTAACAATGGAGGAAAAATTGAACAAACTCGCGGATGAAATAGTGATATAAAAACCCTTCTGCCTACAACGACTTTTGCTTCTGCGGTCCCGCTTCCGCTTATGCAGGACCGCTTCTGCGGCCAAAAATCCACTTATGCGGTCTTCACTTAAAAACCAAAAGTCCGCTTATGCGACTTAGATTCCGCTTCTGCGGACCACCCAAAACCGCTTCTGCGGTTAAATGTCCGCTCCTGCGGACCCGCTAAAGCGACCATCTTCCGCTTATGTGGAAATTACTCTAGCCCATGCCTGACCGCTTCTGTGACCCCTCACCCGCTTCTGCGAAACCGCTTCTGCGGTCCATTTCCGCAGAAGCGGAAATACCAGATGACAGCAACAACAGACCTGAAGCAACTTCAAAAACTCTCGTTTAACCACTCGAATCCACCCCGAGGCCCCCGGAACCTCAACCAAAAACACCAACACATCCTAAAACCTCATTCCAACTTGTTCCAATCCTCAAAATACATTAAACAATACTAAAACCTTCAAATCACATTGAATTCAAGCCTAAGTTTCTTACAAACTTCCGAATTGCGCATTCGATCAAAAACCCGACCTAAACACTTCCGAATCACCTGAAATTTTACACACATATCCAAAATGATCTAACAGAGCTATTGAACTTTCGAAATTCCATTCTGGCCCTCGGATCAAAATCTCACCTATCAACTGGAATTCGCCAAAATTCTAACTTCGCCAATTCAAGCCTAATTCTACACCAGATCTCCAAAATAACTTCCGATCACACTCCTAAGTCACAAATCATCTCCCGAAGCTAACCGAATCATCGAAATTCACATCCGAGCCCTCTAACTCATAAGTCAACATCCGATTGACTTTTCCAAACCAAGCCTTCCTTAAAGAGACTAAGTGTCTCATTTCCTATCCAAGCCAATCCAATTCAACTCCAACACAACCAATGTCGATAATGAAATATGAAGAAGCATTAAATGGGGAAAACGGGGTTGTAATACATGAGACGACGAGTCGGGTCGTCACACGCGATTTAATAGAAGCTATTTGCTACAAGCCTATTCAAGGGAGCTACAAATATCAAAGAGGAAATGGTTCCAGTTAAGTTATATATACACCATAAATTTTATACTATCAGGTCACCTGAAGGATATATAAAGCTAAACTTTCTTTAGATATAGGATTTTTAATCTTGAAAATAAGACAGATTACGTGCTCCAACAGGTAGATGGGATAAAAATTTCTTTACACTGACATTGCATATAACTTATCCAACTAATGAACCAAATTTCATTTGTCAGAATTGGGGAGATGGTACAAAACACATGAATAACCAAACAACTATCACACAAAAAAAGGGAATCTACAGAAAGAATTTTATTAATTACGTTTCTTAATCCTAAATATGCTAATGAAGTAAAATGAGCACCTGGTATTCCCATTCAGCAGCAATAGCTAAAGTTAGGTATTTGAGTGGACGCTTAGAAGGGGTTTTAAGGGTACGATAATCAAACATAACACTCCAACCAATTCCATCATCAGCTTCTCTAGTTGTCACTTTCTTGTAAAATCTTTTCCCCACAATTGAACCAGTCATGAATGACATAGGCATAAACATAGATGCTGAATCTTGTGATGATAAAGGTGAAGTCTTTTTTGGACCCTTTATGATAATTTTATCATTGTTTGTTGAAGAATTTGGATCTCCGCTGTAAGAAGTGAAGGAGGAAGAAGATGGGTCATCTGATGATTCGGGTTGTGCTGAATTTGCTAAGTTCCTAAAATTACGAGTTTGAGATACGGTTAGGGTTCTAAAGAACGGAAAAGTTGATGCTTTAAGACTTCTTCTTACGATTTCAGCCGCCATAACTCTGAGCGAAGACGAAGCTACACAGAGTTGATCGGTGCACCTGAAGAAGATGCTATATTTTGCTGATGCTCATTCTATTTTGGGCCTATGTCCAATTCGTTCTTACATGAAGCAGGCCTCAATCAAACATTTAAGCCCAATTTCTTTTTCTTTAGGCCCAAAGATTGCAGTCATACATTAGGCCTGTTTTTTTTTCTTTTTTTAACCTTGTTTAAACAAGAATTGGGAAATTAATATTCATTTTTTTATTATTGTACAAAACTATTTTACTTTAAGATCTTTGGTAGTACTATTTTAAGGCTGTATTTGTTACGACCCAAAATTCACTAAGGGTCATGGTGGCGCCGGATATCTCTGTCAGTCCAGCCAACTAAATTATCTATTAATTCCTCTTTTAAGCTTTAGAAAATCTAAGGTTTTTCCTTCCATTTTCATAAATAAAAGTTCACGTCTTGAATTCAAATTTATATAATAACGATTAGAACACAATCCGTTGAAAACCATCCCAGAAACCCGGTGTCACAAGTACATGAGCAACTACTGATAAGAGAAATAAAATACAACATCCGTCCGGAATACAGTGGACGAAAAGTAATTACAGTACACTGGAAGGGACCACCCTGGCTGCGGTCGCCTCGAATGATGCAACTCACCTAGTCCCAGTGTCATCCATGTTGCTACACCCAATAGGCTGCTAGAGGTATATATACCTGTGCAACAAAAATGCACAGAAATGTAGTATGAGTACGTAATCAAGGTGTACTCAGTGAGTGTCCCGCCTAATCCTGAATGGGTAGAGACGAGATGGTCAACTCTCACACTCTCTAATAGTCCAATGATTATTTATCCTCAATATACATATTAAACAGTGGATTTATTTTATAACATGATTTTTAAACCAAGTAGACATATAATTCTTTCATAGGAAATTTCCAAAATTCCTCTTTATTATCAACAAATTAATCTCGAGCCAGGGTGAGACAGTAGCAACTTTAATAAGTTCAAGACAACAGCACAAACATGCGCAAATCATGCCGAGGCAGATGGCCCGCTCCAACAGGAATGTAAATTGTGCACTGTCGAGGGTCGAGCGGCCCGTACCATAGATGCATCTATTTAATCTGTCGAGGCATTCAGCCCGTTCCAAAATAAACATTCGCAGACAAACAATCAGTCAAGAAGTCAAGAAGCAAATATCCAAGAAAAGCCAATTCTCTTTAATAATTTGAGAAAACAAAGCTTAAGTCTTTTTAAAAATCCGTTTATTAATTTAATATGATTTAAGCATTCCAAGCCATCAATGGGTTCACAACTAATTCAAGTATAACATGCTTTTGAGTCCTAGACTACCCAAACAATAGCATGATAGTAGCTACGCATGCACTCTCGTCACCTCGTGCGTACGTAGCCCCCACAAATAGGAGCACATAATCATTTACTTCACATATGGGGTAAATTCCCCCTCACAAGATTAGAAAGGAGACTCACCTCGCTCCGAAGACTCATAACCGGCATTCTACATTCTTCCGAAGGCTTGCACCAACGCACAATGCTCCAAAACTAGCCAACGATCATATAAATCCATTAATATATGCTCAATTATACTTTACAACCCAATTTATAACAATTCCTAACCCCGAACGAAAACTTAACAAAAATGCCCTCGGGCCCACGTGCCCGGAATTCGAAATTTTTCGAAGATAAACTTTGACCATGACCTTGGGAACTCAAATATAAAATTTTCTCTTAATTTCATACTCAAAATCGTGGCTAAAATCCTAGATTATAATTTTCTATGTTTTCAACAAAAACCCCAAATTTACACTAATCTTCATGCTTAAATCCATACATAATTAATGTATTTAACTCAAAATAGGTAGGAATAACTTACCTTAACATTGATGACGAAAATCTCTTCTTGAAGCTCTCCAAAATCGCCCCCAAGCCAAGAAAATATGATGAGAAATGACCCAAAATCGGATTTTAAAACATTCTGCCCCAGCCACTTTTCGCACCTACGGCTCCCAGATAGCTTCTGCGGTTCCGCAGGTGCGGTCCCAATACCGCATCTGCGGTCTTCACCAGGCCTTCTCCTTTCGCTTCTACGCTCCAACTTCCGCAGGTGCGGTCCCGCATCTGCAGCTAAACGACCGCATCTGCGGTCCCAGCTCCCCTCACCCGCAGCCGCTTCTGCGGTCCCTTCCTCGCTTCTGCGGTCCCATTTCTGCAGAAGCGGAAATACCAGCAACCAGACCCTTTAGCTATGCAACAATTGCCAATTTCGATCCGTTAGCCATCCAGAATCCACCTGAGGCCCCCGGGACCCCAACCAATTACACCAACCGGTCCCAAAACACATTACAGACTTGCTCGAGGCCTCAAATCACATCAAACAACACGAAAATCACAGATTACGCTCCAATTCAATCTTTATGAACTTTAAACTTCCCAACTTCTATTTCCGATGTTTAAACCTATCAAATCACGTCCGATTGACCTCAAATTTTGCACACAAGTCATATTTGACATTACGGACCTACTCCAACTTTCGGAATTGGATTCCGACCCCGATATCAAAAAGTCAACCTCCTATCAAACTTCTCAAAAACCTTCAAATTTCTATCTTTAGCCAAATGGCTCCCAAATGACCTACGAACTTACGATTTCACTTCCGATCGCGCCCCCAAATCCAGAATCACCATACGGAGCGATTCACAGTCTCGGAATCCCAAGCGGACATCGATAACACTAAAATGATCTTTAACCAAACTTATAAAAAAATTTCTAAAATGCTAACTTCCACAATAGGCGCCAAAACGCTCCCGGTTTATCCAAAACCCGAACCGGGCATACGGCCAAGTCTGAAATCATCATACGAACATGCTGGAACCTTCAGATCCTGATTCCGAGGTCGTTTACTCAAAAATCCAATCCTAGTTCATTCTTTCAACTTTAAGCTTCTCAAATGAGAATTTTCATTTAAATTTAACTCCGATCTTCCTGAATTTAAATTCCGACCATGCGAACAAGTCATATTACCCGAAATGAAGCTGTTCATGGCCTCCGACTGCTGAACGGAGTGCTGGTACTCAAAACGACCGGTCGGGTTGTTACATTCTCTCCCACTTAAACATACGTTCGTCCTCGAACGTGCTGAGAACTATACTGAAGTAGCCTGAAGTCACTGCTTAGCACCTCGTGCACCTTCCCGTGCTACCACAACTTAGTTGAGCACATTGGCTCGATAAATTATGAAGATATTCCCTTTTATTCAAACAAATAAGCCTTAGAGACCAATTCCAACATCCGGAATTCTATGCCAGGCCTATTTCCAACATAAGATCGCCGTATCAATCACTGTACGCTGTACTCAAACATGACTGCATAACTCTGCTAAATTCACACTTTGCATCACTTTACCCGTAGGACCACAATAACATTTCTATTTGAATTAATCGAAATTCCACGAATCCGATGCTCCGATTGCACCTCCTGACCTACATGGGTCTTGCTCTAACCTTTACAACACCGACACGGCGGAAGAGAGGATGCCGAAATTCATAACCAACTATTGAATCGACAAATCATTGGGTCTATCCTCTGACATGAGTCATTGCCTCTTTCTGAACCATCTAATGGTCTTAGCTCCTTAATTCACTTCATATAATCCAATTGCATTGGTCCTAAGTCCAATAATCTCATCTCACCCAGTACGAAATGCTCAGGCAATAAGCCACTCTGAATGCGATCACAATCTCATATGACGCCACAATGTGCCAATAGGCCACCAATCCGAACACAACACCAACAGGAAATCGAACTCTGGAAGGAATTAACTAACCGCCGTACTAATACGAACTTTCCTTAGAAAATAGGAAGCAGGACATACAAAATTGGCATATAGAAAACTACACTCATCATCACACTGTTGCGGCGTGCAACCCGATCCACACAGCATAACCATGGCAGCGTGCCATCCGATCCTCACAACATAACCATGGAGGCGTGCCACCCGATCCTCACAATATAACCATGGCGGCGTGCCACCCGATCCACACGTAGAACTCACATAAGGAGATACACATCGAGCTAATTTGCTCATTACAACAAAACATCGAATTTCGATCGCAAGCACGCTAAGTGCATAACACCATCCTTGAGGAAACATATAGCGCTATAGGCTACATAACTCAAGCACAACTGAAGTGCGATATACAATCTGAATCCCGAGAGCCATTTGGATCATATAACATCATCGCCATGCGGAACCTCAACACATAAAAATTTACGAAGCCGTCTCACAACTCATACGGTGCATTACATCATTACCTGGAACGCTCGCTGAAACATACACAACTGGCCTGATATAAAGCCCTGCTCACATATATAATCAATCCATTGATCTCAAGCCGAATTCTGATTGCACCCACTTGGCTAATAACCTTTCAAAGGTCCATAGTAACTCCCCTTTGCCTCGTAACATATAAGAACAACCATTATAACCCGAGCAACCTCCTCAGTTCATAACCTAGTAAACAAAGTGCCCTCCAGGCATAATTTCTCAAACAAATGTTATTACCACAATCCTCATACTTGCTTAAATCTTTATTCAATCAAGCGACTACATGTCTCACTTACACAATCTTCCCATGGAACATGCTCCCACAATCTTCTGAAATAAGTAACGGGTCCGCACATCTAAATCACCGAACGCACCACCGTTGAAAAGAGATCAAGAATCCTTAACCAGGATGCAAAGCCTCTTTCACAACACATCGCTCCCAGAGGACGCTAATGACAATACCAATTTACTTTAATCATCCAACCCTTTCCTTGCTCATCCAAGCTCGTGACATCCTTGTCAACACTGAACTGCAACCTTGATCCTCACTTCGTATTTCCATGCTATTCACTGCACCCAACGTGCCAACATACGATAGAACACGACTTTTCATCATAACTCCTAAATCATTAATATTGTAACACTTCATCATATACGAACTTTTCACTTAACTCACTTCAGGAGAATCATAGCAACACACAAGTAAATTCCCATAACTGTAGGGTATGCAAATTTGCTAGTAGTGGTCCAAGCCACCATAGCCCTTTCGAAATCCGCTTTCACTTAACGAGCCATAACAGAAGAATACCCCTGATAAATCATCAATCACGGTGGCCGACAAACCTCTCACGTACCGCCACAAATCAAATGCGTAACTCGATCACGCTGAATGAACGGACCATAGGCTCCAATATGCCAAATTCAACTATGGCTAATCAATCCCTTTCCCTCCAATTTATCCTTGATTTATTTGGAAATAAGACTAATTCTCTTCAACGCATAACAAAGCTTGGTTCTTAGTTGTACCTACAAGCCCGGCATCATTAGGCACCATACTTTACTTCTTGAACCCACTAGGACCGTTATTGAGAGCCACCCGCTCTGACTTGGTCCCGAATATAATAAACTACATGAATCTTCTAGCACATTAATGCCCTCTCAACGAAGCACCTGGCAGAACCACTCCCCTGAAACCCGTATCTATACCAGGCATAAATCCTAAACCTTTTTCCAATTTCGAACATGAGCCAATAAGGCCAACCATCGCATGCCTCCAACAATTCATTTGCTCGAATTACCACGCATGGTCTTTTGTCATAGATGATATAATCCATCAATATGCTAATAACCAGAAATCATGCAAGTAGTTAATCATACAGCACAATCACAAGCGGTGGGACTCTCCCACTTAACTTGAAGCCATTACTTCACCATTCTTGAGTTCGCCTGACCTTTTTACCTCTTATTGACATAACCTCGCACAATAAGTTATCAAAATTTCTCGGAATCTTCCTGTAAATCCCCATCTTTCATATTCTGAATCATTAACCACATTCGCACGACCGATCTCTTTGTTGAACAACCAATATAATTCTTCGCAGAAGCTTCACCGACCAAGCGACCACTAACCTGCTCACGGGGAATAACCCACCTAGGGGAATCACCTCCCGACATCTTCCCATGCTGCTGCACGGGGTACATTTACTATGACACCAATAGCCCATCCTGAGTTCTTGCTCACCTTCCCGTTGCACCAGTCCATTCACCCCTCGCGGACATCAATTAAATGCACGACAACATCCTTCCAAATTCAGGGTTATGCTGCACCCTCCTCCACTTCAAGAAGCTCCTTTCCGCCATATCAATCTTCTGCCGCATAATAGCCCATACTTCACATCATATCCGCAGGCTTCAATCACAAATCATTAAAATCCCCAGTTCGATCCAAACTCTCTTTAAGGCGCGTAGTCTTCCTACTACCAAGCCCATATGCACACCCACAACTCTCCTACTTTGGCGGAACTCATCTCCTAAGTCACTCGACCTTGCTGCTCATACTTGGCCTTCTAGAAATTTTAAACACCGCTTGGCACCTCCCACATGTCCTTCCTCATACTTTGCTGCTCAATTGTTGATTCAAATAAAATCTATCTTCGTGGCACTTGAATCCACCATTGCTGCTAACTTTAAACCTTTCCAAAGGTCATCTTTATCGAGCCGTCAATATTAGAAATTCTGATTCGATCTTAAACCACTGCGTCATGCGATATTTGACAGTTGTACCTCCAATATTATTTCACAATACCCTGCCATAAAGGCGAATTTTAGCATACTATAACACCAACAAACTTAAAGCATTCAATTAGGACAACAACTTTCCCATATATAGGAAAACTCCACCACGCTTGCAAATACCAAGCCTCATTACTTCCACCAGCCCACACCTGACCATCCTTAGTTCGATTGACTTCCCCTGCTGGGAATAAAACATCGAATCCCTTGATTACACACTAAGTAAACCTCCCTTCAATTCATTCACTGCCCCGACACGTGGGCAACACCCTACCATCACAACAACACTGCGGAATAGTCGCTCATAAGCATTATGGCAACCTGTGCCTAGCCTCAAGGCTCTTAGAAGTTCTGTTACTGAGCTGAACATTAGAATACCCTTCCATAAAGCGACTATAATAGTCCCATTAACTATACCAGGAAAATCATCCCGCACCACATTTGTAGTGCCATTTCAATTATTCAAATTCTCGATTTCTAGCAAGCGCTCGCGTCGCGTAAGATTGAGTAGGAAGGAATCAAAGGCATAAGCCTCAAAGGAATAGAACCGCACGATAAGGAAATCAATAAGGGAAGTACTCCTAACAGTCCTGCAACCTCCCGAGGACAAGTACAGACGTCTTTGTACCGATCCGCGAGACTCTACTAGACTTGCTCATGACTCGTGAGACCGACGGGAACTAGTGCTCTGACACCATGTTTTCACGACCCAAAATCCATTACGGGTCGTGGTGACGCCGGACATCTTTGTCAGGCCAGCCAACTAAATTATCAATTAATTCCTCTTTTAATACTTTATAAAATCTAAGGTTTTTCCTTCCATTTTCATAAATAAAAGTTCACGTCTTGAATTAAAATTTAAATAATAACGATTAGAACACAATCCGTTGAAAATAATCCCAGAAAGCCGGTGTCACAAGTACATGAGCAACTACTGATAAGAGAAATAAAATACAACATCCGTCTGAAATATAGTGGATGGAAAGTAATTACAGTACACTGAAAGGGACCACCCTGTATGCGGTCGCCTCGAATAATGCAGCTCACCTAGTCCCAGCGTCATCCATGCTGCTACACCCAATAGGCTGCTAGAGGTATATATACCTGTGCAACAAAAATGCACAGAAGTGTAGTATGAGTACGTAATCAACGTATACTCAGTGAGTGTCCCGCCTAATCCCGAAGGGGTAGAGACGAGAAGGTCAACTCTGACACTCTCTAATAGTCCAATGATTATTTATCCTCAATATACACATTAAACAGTGGATTTATTTTATAACATGATTTTTAATCCAAGTAGAGGAAACAAGTAGACATATAATTCTTTCATAGGAAATTTCCAAAATTTCTCTTTATTATCAGCAAATTAATCTCGAGCCAGGGTGAGATAGTAGAAACTTTAATAAGTTCAAGACAACAGCACAAACATGCGCAAATCATGCCGAGGTCGACGACCCGCTCCAACAGGAATGTAAATTGTGCGCCGCCGAGGGTCGAGCGGCCCGTACCATAGATGCATCTATTTAGTCTGCCGAGGCGTTCGGCCCGTTCCAAAATAAACATACGCAAACAGACAATCAGTCAAGAAGTCAAGAAGCAAATATCCAAGAAAATCCAATTCTCTTTAATAATTTGAGAAAACAAAGCTTAAGTCTTTTTAAAAATCCGTTTATTAATTTAATATGATTTAAGAATTTCAAGTCATCAATGGGTTCACAACTAATCCAAGTATAACATGCTTTTGGGTCCTATACTACCCGAACAATAGCATGATAGTAGCTATGCACGGACTCTCGTCACCTTGTGCGTACGTAGCCCCCACAAATAGGAGCACATAATCATTTACTTCACCTATGGGGTAAATTCCCCCTCACAAGATTAGAAAGGAGACTCACCTCGCTACGAAGACTCATAACCGGCATTCTACATTCTTCCGAAGGCTTGCACCAACGCACAATGCTCCAAAACTAGCCAATGATCATATAAATCCATTAATATATGCTCAATTATACTTTACAACCCAATTTATATCAATTCCTAACCCCGAACGAAAAGTTGACAAAAATGCCCTCGGGCCCACGTACCCGGAATCCGAAATTTTTCGAAGATAAACTTTGCCCATGACCTTGTGAACTCAAATATAAAATTTTCTCTTAATTTCATACTCAAAATCGTGGCTAAAATCCAAGATTATAATTTCCTAGGTTTTCAACAAAAACCTCAAATTTACACTAATCTTCATGCTTAAATCCATACATAATTAATGTATTTAACTCAAAATAGGTAGGAATAACTTACCTTAACATTGATGATGAAAATCTCTTCTTGAAGCTCTCCAAAATCGCCCCCAAGCCAAGAAAATGTGCTAAGAAATGACCCAAAATCGGATTTTAAAACATTCTGCCCCAGCCACTTTTCGCACCTGCGGCTCCCAGAACGCTTCTGCGGTTCCGCAGGTGCGGTCCCAATAACGCATCTGCGGTCTTCACCAGGCCTTCTCCTTCCGCTTTTGCGCTCCAACTTCTGCAGGTGCGGTCCCGCATCTGCGGCTAAACGACCGGATCTGCGGTCCCAGCTCCCATCACCTGCAGCCGCTTCTGCGGTCCCTTTCTCGCTTCTACGGGGCCGCTTCTGCGGTCCCCTTTCCGCAGAAGCGGAAATACCAGCAACCAGACCTTTCAGCTATGCAACAATTGCCAATTTCGATCCATTAGCCATCCGGAATCCACGCGAGGCCCTCGGGACCCCAAGCAATCATACCAACCGGTCCCAAAACACATTACGGACTTGCTCGAGGCCTCAAATCACATCAAACAACACGAAAATCATGAATTACGCTCCAATTCAATCTTTATGAACTTTAAACTTCCCAACTTCTATTTTCGATGTTTAAACCTATCAAATCACGTCCGATTGACCTCAAATTTTGCACACAAGTCATATTTGACATTACGGACCTACTCCGACTTTCGGAATTAGATTCCAACCCCGATACCAAAAAGTAAACCTCTGGTTAAACTTCTCAAAAACCTTCAAATTTCTATCTTTAGCCAAATGGCTCCAAAATGACCTACGGACTTCTGATTTCACTTCCGATTGTGCCCCGAAATCCAGAATCACCATACGGAGCTATTCACAGACTCGGAATCCCAAGCGGACATCGATAACACTGAAATTCTCTTCAAGCAAACTTATGAAATTTTTTCTAAAATGCTAACTTCCACAATAGGCGCCAAAACGCTCCCGGGTTATCCAAAACCCGAACCGGGCATACGCCCAAGTCCAAAATTATCATACGAACCTGCTGTAACCTTCAGATCCCTGATTTCGAGGTCGTTTACTCAAAAATCCAATCCTAGTTCATTCTTTCAACTTTAAGCTTCTCAAATGAGAATTTTCATTTAAATTTAACTCCGATCTTCCTGAATTTAAATTCCGACCATGCGAACAAGTCATAATACCCGAAATGAAGTTGTTCATAGCCTCCGACTGCTGAACGGAGCGCTGGTACTCAAGACGACCGATCGGTTCGTTACAGTATTGTGAGCCGGTCTGGGCCCGGGATCGGCCCAGGACCGCGATCCTAACGGGCCTAACAGGCCGGTTCTAGTGGGACTGGGCTTAAGTGGTGCAAAAGCTCATGGCGGGCCAGTTCAACTCCAAAAACCCGTGAGCCCGGGATTCAACCGGGCCAAATGGGCCCCAACAGCTATTTTTAAAAAAAAAAGAAAAAAAATTGAAAAAAATGCACAACGGTCAGATTTTAAAAGCTAGCCATTGGGATTCAAAAATGATTCGTTAGCCACTTTAAAAAATAGTCATTTGGCTCCCAACCATTTCTTTAACCCTAAACTTTTTATAATTACACCTTTTCCCAATTCTCAACTATAAATACCCTCCCATTCTTTCATTTTTACTCTCAAATTCATCAATCTCTCTCAATCTCTCTCTAATTTTCTTCTATAATTGCTTACTTTATTATTGCAATTTCATGAAATATTGTGAAGTTGGTGAATTGAAGTATTCAAGTCTTCAGATATTCAATTTTCAAGAAGTTGTTCGTCAATTCGGTAAACTCGTTCCAACTCTTAAGTTTTAATATTATAGTTTTGTTAGTTTAATTTAGTATAATTATAATTAATATGGCATTTTCTTTGAAATTATTTTTGGTGGTAAGGGTAAGGGAAAATCTAAAATTGGTGAATCTAGTAGCCAAGCTACTACTCTTACCACGACTCCCCGACCAAGAACTGTTACTCGTCCTACTCCACATATTATTCTTAATAGTGATAACCCTTGTTTTCAATTTTTTGATAGTCAATTTTGCCACGATGTTGCACCAGGTCAACAATTAAATAAAGAAGTTATAAATGCTCTTTGTATTAATCAAACTATCTTTGAAAATGATGAGAAAAATGATGATTTAGATGAAACATAACCGAATTTAGATGATATACCTACTAGTCCTGTTAATAACCCAAATGATGCCCCGCCTGACCCTCCTGTAGTAACCCCTACTTTCAGAAAAAAAAAATTATAAGGTTGCTGGACAAGATAATAGAGAAAAGAAGAAAATCAAAAGAAAAGTTTGATGATTTTCTAGCTTAGCTTTTGTTTGCAGGTTGCGGCTTGAAAATTAGCCGGGTAATTAATTTGGGCCCCATGGGTAGGAATAGTAAATAGTTTGGGCATGGGCATTGAAGGGTAAATAGTTTGAATTTAATGGGTATAAAGTGAGATTTTCTGTTTATTAGGCCCATGGGCCGGGCCGGCCCAGCCGCAGTCAAGTCTTATGGGTCACGAACTTACTCGGGCCAGGCTTAAAAGCCTCATTTTTAAACGGGCTCCAAAAATTCTAGCCCAGCCTTACTAAATTACGGGTTGGGCTGGGTTGGCCCAATGGGCCAAGCCCATATTGACAGCTCTAATAACATAATTGATGTTACACCACATATTTTTGTACATAAGAGTACGCTGTAAGCCAACTGATGTAAGCTCGGAAATGAGATCGTTTTTAAAAGTCCATAAAGTAAGCTAATCATGTTACCTTGGAGGTTACAAATATTTAATATCATGAATAACAATTACCAAGAGGGTTGGAAAGCTTAGACACTAAACGAATTGAAGAAAATAAGTTTCGTCGTAACTTGACAAGTTTTGAATGTTATAACATGTGCTTTTGGGGTGAGACTAGGGTGCTTAGCATGATAAGGATGTTATGTTATGAGTTATTTAGTCGCATGAAAGTCTTGTGTTATGTTTGAAGTCAAGAGGGTTGTGGAACAAAAGTTGGCAAAGGTCATCACAAGTTACATTCATAATGTACTGAAAATTAGGTCAAATGTAGATGTGCTTTCCTCCCAATATACTATGAATTAAAGTATAATTTTAGGAGCTTGAATCCTTACAACTGAGCTCTACCACACGATCTAGAGTAAGAATAAAAAGTGACAGACCTAAATGCCTTGTAGCCTCATGCTTATAAGTATGGTGCATTCGACCAAAAGTCGTGTGAGAAAGAAGCCTAAAGGGAGGAATGCCTTAGCTTTTGGATTTATTCACATAACAGTTGCCAAGATGGCAAGGAGAGCATTAAAATATTTGAAGAGCTATAGTTTATGAAAGTGATAAGCGCATAAATCAACATTCGAGGACGAAAATTCCAAAGGGGGGGAATGATATTACACCCTATATTTTTCATACGTGATAGTACGTCGTAATCCAATTGATGTAAGCTCGGAAATGAGATTGGTTTTTAAAGTACATAAAGTAAGCTAATCATATTACCATGGAGGTTACAAATATTTTATATCATGAATAACAATTACCAAGAGGGTTGGAAAGCTTAGACGCTAAACGAATTGAAGAAAATAAGTTTCGTCGAAAGTTGACAAGTTTTGAATATTATAACATGTGCTTTTGGGGTGAGACTAGGGTGCTTAGCATGATGAGGATCTTATGTTATGAGTTATTCGGTCGTATGATAGTCTTGTGTTATGTGTTTGAAGTCAAACGGGTCGTGGAACAAAAGTTGGCAAAGGTCATCACAAGTTACATTCATAATGTGGTGAAAACTAAGTCAAATGTAGATGTGCTTTTCTCCCAAAATACTATGAATTAGGGTATTCTCTACATATCAAATTGAAGATCTATGAGTCTAGTTTCCAACGTATTAAACCGTTTGTCGATACGACATCGGAGTAGTTCTGGTACATTTGACTAACAGAGAGGATGTAGTGCCGAAAGAGATTGCGAGCACTGCTGAAGTCAAAAACATCCATTTAAAAATGTCCTACCGCTTCAGATTCATAGGAGTCCATGTCTGTGGAATTTATTTTTTGCTGGCTAATGAGGTTTCAGATATAGCAAGGTATGTTTCTGATGAAGTTTTATTTGTTGGGTATGAAGAATCAGCATGGGATGAATATTTTGCATTAATAATTAAGCATCAGTATGTCATTTTCGCCTTGTAGTTTCTAGTTGCATAATACCGCTTCGCCATACTACTTTACCCTATAAAATGTTGGTTATAGATTTGAATTTGGTATACTCATTATCTATTCATGTTGGACTCTTCATATCAACTCCATATGCCTTGATGTACTTGTCTCAAGCTCCGATGGTACAGATATCAAAGAGGAAATTGTTCCATTTAAGTTATATATACACCATAAATTTTAGACTATCAGGTCACCTGGAGTATATCTAAAGCAAAACTTTTTTTAGATATATGATTTTTAATCTTGAAAATAAGACAGGTTACGTGCTCCAACAGGTAGATGGGACAAAAAAATTTACACTGACATTGCATATAACTTATCCAA